>JARACY010000572.1:0-86691 GCA_029255725.1 Scrobipalpa atriplicella
TTAGGTAAATGTCCTGATGCAAATACCCCTAATTTGGGAGAACTCCATGTCCATCAGTGGACCCAGGCGTGGTAATAATTATACTGGTCACAGCAAAAAGCAGAGTTTGTCACAATGATGATAATGGCTGATTATATTTAATCCCTTGACGGTCTGTCTACTTCGTGGTGAAACCAATTTGAGTGAGATAAGAGCTAGACTCACTAAGCCTACTTGTAGCAGGCTCAAGTTCCAGTAGTTTTCTACACCGAAATGCAGAGGCCTTTTTAGGCTGTGCGGGGTTGGAGGTGGGTCAATGGGTGTCTAGGGTCATTAGAGAGCTGCGTGGGAGCGGCTCACCAGAAATAGGAATGGGAAACCGGTAACTGTTATTTGGTACTAGCTATGTAGAGTCACATCACAGTCGGTTTTGTCACAAAGATTGCAGATGAAAGAAACGGGTACTGTACCGTATTGTGATGAATTTGGTACCAAAAACTACACGCGAGCGAGACTATAACCGTAGCAGCAGCAGTTAAATTTTACATGAGGGAATTGAAACACGTTAACACGGTGGTCGTGGGTTCGAGTTCCACTTGCAGGAATGTTACGGTTTATATGTCCGAATCGCATGTTTAAACAAGGTACAACACTATACAATAGTCTGAGGGACTCTAAAAACTTCCACTAAGGCCGCATATAACAATTTTCGTAGCAAAGTGCTACGGAGTAGGTAATAATTAATGTTCAATTCCTGAAAGTATTTTATTGTTAAAGTACCCATTTAACTTTTATTAAACTAAATCACATACTAGAAGTAACAGCTAATATGCATACCTGTTACAAAAATACTAGGTAACATTCAGCATGGCCTAGTTGTCTGTAATTTAGCAACATTCGGCACGTGTCGGCTTCATCTCGGCGTCGATGTTTTATTAAAACCAGCCTGCTCTACGGCTTCGTAAAAGCTTTTGTTTCTTTTTCTCTTTGGAGACTGGTGAAATGAGCCTTCTGAATTCAGTTTCAAAAATCTACAAGGTGACAAGCTTGGTTGTATCTTTTTTTTTTTTAAGTTGTGGCACTAGTAAACTTTGTGCCAATGTCAAGTGTTTGTGTGTTAAAGGTAGGGAAACGAATAGCGTTTTTATTATTACTTTTTAGATAACAGGCTGACAACCTGACATTACCACAGCCCTTTCCAAAATAACCATAAAAATCAGATCGTATTATCATGTTGGAATAAATACCTCTACTACGGTAATAATTTGGAGGAATATAGGTAAAGTCTAGTAATAGCAACGTGCTCTTTTCATAGACATATTTCTATAAACAAGGCATTCAAAGTACGGCAACATTTTCCATCAACTCTATGGCCAAAAACACCGCCATTTTAAAAACGCTTATTATAAAACCGAGATCATCTCAAAACCGTTGCATTTAAATCGGTACAGCACAAACACACACAGTGTAAAATTAGCCAGTAGTTCGGCCTCCATTAGCAATCTGGATATCACAATAAACAGTCCACCAGAATGCCATTGATGTTGCCACCAATCATTACACAATGTTGGCTAATTGAGATTAGGTATTGCTACCGAGTTACTCGATTATACAGGGTGTTAAATCTGAATGTGTCATCGATTCAAGGGAAACAAGGATTGGACAGATGCGTGCGTTACTTTTTATAAAGCTTTTGCTGCTATTTAGCTTCAAGAGTATTAAGGCAAATACCCATGTACTACAGGTTGGCTATTGTCTCCTTTCATTGTAGGAAGGTGATGCACATTTGTTTCCAAAAATATCCTCTGCCTACCCATTAAGGGATAAAGGCGTGACTGTATGTATGTATTGTCGGAAGAGCTTCACGGCCTAAGTGGCTCAAAGAGTATGTAGAGGCGAGCAGACTACTATACAAACTACAACAGTCAACAACAGCTATAGTAACACGCGTGAATGTGCGTACCAATTTGCGTACCGACACTGCCGAGTGCCGATCAATGTTTACACGCATTCCTGAATGAGATCTGACGCTGGTTCGCTTATAGCCCGTCTGGACGGCAGCCGTTAAATTACATCAGGGTTAGCGGTTAATAGTTTTATAAAATTATACAGCAATTAGTTGAAAAAACTATTTACGAATCTAAGAAAGCGATTTAGAGAAGTTGGGCTGGGAAAGTGGGATTTGTGTGATTAATTCAAATCCAGGACCTCCGAAGTGGGAGCCCAAGGCCCTTAACCACTAGGCCACTGACAGCTGTCATCATAAAGTTTTCAAAATCAGCAAACATCTGCGATTTTAGTCCTACCCTGAACTAAAATGAGAATACAATAATTAAGTGAAAGCCTCAGAAGGGAAAACCGACAATTACAGGCTAATTCGGAAGCGTCTGTCGAGGCAAATGCCTTCATGAATATTTAAATGTTCGACAAAGGTCAAGCTATCTTCAACTAGGCCTTAGATCTTCGAGCTCCACCCAAAACTAATCCTTCAGCAAAATCATTACGAGTTTCCATGGCGACGGGCAAATTTCTAGTTCGACACAGTATGTAAAAATATCTATTACGCAAGCCGCCGACGCATCGCGCTTGGGGGTGTGAGTTGGGGGTCAAAGGGGGGTGTCTGTCTCCCCGCCTCTACACCCCCTGACCAACCAAGGTCAAGCTACAGTTTACGTTTACGCTCACATTCAAATTTAGACTCTGAAACCAGTGGCATAAGCACTGAAATTCGTTGCGGCAAAGTTTCACTATTTGGCGCCCGAAATGGGGCTCTGTAGAGTGTGTCTGAAGTTTGTTATTCGGCTGGGCTTGTACAGGGTGGCGGCGAGGCGCACTTGCTGGCAATCAATGAGCATAGTCGTAGTATGAATTATGTATACAGTCCACTTTGCCGACTGAGCACGTGTAACTATACCTAGGCTAGGACAGGCTTTTGTTTTAGGGTGAGCCGGGCTGGAATTGAGTTTGCAGTAGGATTTAAAAACGTTATTAGCCGCGCAAGCTTTAAATCTACACAAATAATTATGGAGAGGAAACCTTTGTACTTTTATCGAAAACTACTAGACCAATTTTAATATTCTTTCGCTATGAGAAAGCTAGTTTAACCTGGAGAAAGGTAGATAATTTTTTTTATAATTTTAACGAGGTATATAACTTCTTGTTCTCATGGGAAAACTCATCCAGCTGCGGGCAATACCACGGTCTGGAAAGCTAGTGTCGACTACAAACAAAATCTTCGAAAAAATAAGAAATATCCATAAACAATTAGCCATTATGCCAGCACTTACATTACAAACGACTGTAAAATAAAATTATCATAAGTAACTTCCTTTAGAGAACCACAAGAATTTACACCTATAAAACCTAGCGAAGCTCATAATGCTATTTAATCACACGTTCGAGGGCCAAAGTGCGAAGTATATTTATACTCTTATTACTTGTATCTGTTACGGCTAATACCCGAAGTGCGGCTACACCTAGTTTTAGCCGGTTAGAACTAGGTGTAGCCACTTACTCTTGGCTAAACCTAGTATTAGCCGATTGTTTTCGGCTAAAACTAGGTCTAGCCTTCATCATGCCGGCTACAACTAGGTCCAGCCATTCCTTGTTGGCTAAAACTAGGTCTATCCGATATCATTCCGGCTAGAACTAGGTCCAGCCATTCCCTGTTGGCTAAAACTAGGTCTAACCAATATCATTCCGGCTAGAACTAGGTCCAGACAATCCCTGTTGGATAAAACTTAGAGGCGTGTCCCGCCAAGCCTTCCGCCCCGCGTCACACTCATGACTCACAGCATCTGCAGCAGCGGCGCGGGGTGGAGGGCATAGCGAGGCACGTGCCTCTGCAGGTTGTGAGCGCCAGGTGCTGCTGATCTACTGCAGGTCTACTAGCGAGTGTGACTCACAGCCTCTGAAGCAGCAGCGCGTGTCTTAGTTTTATCTAACAGGGATTAGCTGTACATAGTTGTAGCCGGCATGCTATCATAATAAAAAAAAACTCTCTACGTTTCTTTCTGGCGCTCACAACCTGCAGAGGTGCGTGCCCCGCTATGCCCTCCACCCGCGCCGCTGCTGCAGATGCTGTGAGTCTTGAGTGTGACGCGGGGCGGAAGGCTTGGCGGGACACGTTTTATCCAACAGGGATTGTCTGGACCTAGTTCTAGCCGGAATGATATCGGATAGACCTAGTTTTATCCAACAGGGAATGGCTGGACCTAGTTCTAGCCGGAATGATATCGGATAGACCTAGTTTTAGCCAACAGGGAATGGCTGGACCTAGTTGTAGCCGGCATGATGAAGGCTAGACCTAGTTTTAGCCGAAAACAATCGGCTAATACTAGGTTTAGCCAAGAGTAAGTGGCTACACCTAGTTCTAACCGGCTAAAACTAGGTGTAGCCGCACTTCGGGTATTAGCCGTAACATATCCATTAATTCAGTTAAATGTCATGACTTTCACAGCATCTATTGCTACCGATATTTATCAAGATGGAGGTGTGATCGTGGGATCCACCATTACATTAACTACTGAATGAAGAACTCTGATGATGTTGGAGATAGGATTGTATTGAATTTTATGATGGTTTGGTGAAGCACTTTTATCTAAAGTCGGAATGGACAAAATGAAAACAAAAAAACTAATTTCGTCGTAATCTTGATCCAGAATTTTGATAAACCATTGAATTTCAACAGAGGCAGTACCAAGATCTGAGTTTTAACGTGCCCTCTGCAAGTAATCAAAATACGCCTTGCTAATTTTTACAAAGTGATAATATCAAGATATAGCAATTTTTTGTCATCACCACGACTTCCGGATCGAGAGCTGAGGACTCATACTACCAGACCATAATCAAACGACAGCGACAGCGACACACACGATCGTCAAGAAAACAAAGGTGAACCGCCTATGAAGCATCCATGCCATCATAATAATCAGCCGTGGTTCCTGGAACCGATTCACAGCCTCTGGAATTCCAAGAATCTCATTGCATCAGCCCTATCAGAGCAACCTAATAGACGATTTAAAATCTCTCAATCAGGATTCATTAGTTCCACATACTACACGACAGAAAAAGAACCATATTATGTAGGTATAACAAACAATCGTCAAGAAAACAAAGGGGAGCCGCTAGTGAAGCATCATTATATCATGGCCATCAGCCGTGGTTCCTGGAAGCGCTTCCCAACGCCCCTAAACATCCAGGATGTCATGAGCTTTACACAAATCATATCAGCGGTCTATTAGACGGTTTAAAAGCTCTGAGACTAGGGTTCATCGGGTCATTACAACTTTACGACAGAAGAACTATTATTTTCTACCACAGCGATTTACCACGAATGATCGTCAAGAAAACAAAGGGGAGCCGCCTATGAAGCATCCATTCTGTCATGGCCATCAGCCGTGGTTCCTGGAAGCTCTTCCCAACGCTCCTGGACTTCCAGGAATGTCATTACGGCAGCCCTCCGGCACTGTTCCGGGAACTCTAGATCAATGGGTGCTCCACGTGAAGCTTCGGATGGATAGTGTTGCTAAGTCTAATTAGCTTCTTTAGGGTTTTGAAAACTACTATTTATTTGTATTCTAATATAGACTCTTGTCTGTCTGTCCGTCTGTTCGAATTTTGAATGAAATTTCAAAAGATAATAAATAAAAGTTTAGATAGTATCCTAAATACGGATACAGGCTAATATTTCTTGCGGTAAAATACCTCATTCCCACGGGAAAATATATTTAGAGGAAGGCAAACTGCGGGACGAAAACTGAGTATTACTTTTAATAGTTACTCTGTGGTATTACAATAAAAAATATAATAAAGTTGGCCTTTCTAGTGAGCTAGTGGTGAGCAATAAATCATCCCAAAATAGTATTAAAATTAACTGCTTTATTCTGATAAAAAGTTGTGTAGCAAATCTCTGCCCACTCTCAGTCAAAATACAGATAACATCGAAAGATGAAACGACTAAAAACATTGTTCATTCATATCACTGGCAGCCATACTTCCATACAGTAGTGCCTCGTGGAAGCAATTACAACGACCATTAGCCGTGCCAAGGTACACATCATGTAAAGAAATGCTTGTCACACATTCTAGAGAAGGAATTATGGGGATCTATCACTGATCCATTCATTGCAATTACCTACTCAACATTTCAATGACCCAATTATGTTGTTTTGCAGAGACCATACAATTTTTTTCCATAATTATGTATTCCCAGATTGGCCCTTTCTTTTTCGTATGATCCTCGGAGAAAGTTGTTCAGGACATGAGCTCATTAACCTTTTTCAGAATTTGCAGAATCTGAACATCCTGTAGGAGAGGAAATAGTGCCTTTTTATGACGTGAACCGAACGTTAGCCAAAACATCGCGATTGACATTCTGCGGTGTCATGTGCAGACATCAACAGCCAATAACTGGTTCATTGCTTACCACATTGATGCGTACCATCATATCGCTCTCAGGGTGTCAGAGATCTGGCAAACAAACACTTTATAAGTGGTATAAGTGTAACATGACATTGTAGGTACTCCACCCTAGTACTAAGAAAGGGTATATGCATCGAGAAATGAAACTGAACAACTTTCCCTAAGGAACATATTTCGAAATACAAAAATATTTGACTTCCCATACTAAATATAAGAACAATATTTTTGTTTGCAAAACTCTCTAGGAAGTTATGCTGTGAATGAAAAAGATTTATTATTGTGCGGCTAAAATTAATAGAAAACGGAGCAAAATAAATGATGCCCATTTCTCAAACAGCAACGTGAAAGAAAATATGTCACTACTTAATTCTAAAACTAGATTCAACCGCATCCTATAGTGAGTTTCCCATGGTAATAAGATTTAAGATTGAAAGTAACTTGTGGGTAGACTCTGACTGTATTTTTTTTTACTTTTTAGGAGTATTCAAATTGATATTTAGTTTACTTTGTGAGTAGAACAAAACTCACAAATTTACTACAGAATGACTAAACACCGAAGTATGATCGTAACGCGAGTTCCAATTATAAAATATTTCGTATACAGATAAAGGAATGTTGGTCAGTGGCCAAGATAGAGCTGTCAAGAAAAGATGGGATTCGTCATCGAGTCATTGATGAAATGTTTGTGTTTTTTAATGTTTTGAAATAGGCAATGAAGTGAATCATGTTTTGATCTATCTGCAGTTTTGATCAGTTTTGTTTTAATAAATGCATAACTTTAACATGGAAAAATTTAGGAAATACTGGACTGAACTGGAATGAACCACTCACTTTCCCGCGTAAATTAAGAATTTTCTTGTGTTCTTTTTTTTATAACTTTAACTAAAGTTTGACTGAAGCAAACATTTTCTATTGGAGCAGTATGTTCATTGATTATTCTATTTCGTTTCTTACCTAGCGTCGCATCTCTACAATATACATACATACTACATAAAATCACGCCTTTATCCCTAATGGGGTAGGCAGAGCAAAAACGACCTAAACAAAGGTCGTTCTGCCACATCTGACAAGTTATGAGGATTATTACAGATGATTGTGTATATTGCTATAGCGATGCCTAAATTGCAATACACTAAACCCCTCGAATCCCTTAGCTGGTTTTTACAGCATGTTCGGGAGGAGATGCAGCTGGCACATTCTATGTTTTTTTTATCGTTCCCAGTACAGCATGGAAGAAATCTCTACGATATTATTTTGTCACGTAAAGTTAGTGCCAACTGTCATGGCGACCGGATGTTTACGGGAAATTAACGGAAATCGAACGCGATGATTGGCTTCTCCGTATTTTTCACCAACTCTTTTTAAACTGTTGTTTTTGTTGTCTTTTCGCGGATTGCGACACTGGGGAAATTGGGAATGTGGTTTTGGGAATTAACTCATAATTTAAAAATATAGTTTACAGAAAGTAATTAATTTATTATCTCGGTCAACTAGATTTGCTAATAGAATAATGTTTTGGACATATTGGTAGAGTTGTAACCACCTTCATTAAAATCATTCGTCGAGACTCAAGACTCACTTATTTGATCACAAAATTTGATGTTGTTTTTTTTTTTAAAGAGTCTTGGCGTGGAAACAAGTCCTTCAGCCGAAATCACTTCACAGTTAGTTTTTCATATTATATTGGTCGTGTATTGCCAGGCCATGTTAGAATAACATCAGCATCATCCAATATTTTCCCGCAAATCACAGTCACAAGGTGTCCGAAAAAAGTAAAAAAAAAAGAAGACAGAAGCATAGCAATGTGGGTACTCTACCTACTACACGATTACATCATTTCACTATAAATTATGAAGAATTTTCAAAGAGAATTTCGACTACATCGAATTAAAATCTAAAAATGTCATCGCTACAGTGATTTCACAGTAATTTAATATGTATTTATTGA
Organism: Scrobipalpa atriplicella; assembly: GCA_029255725.1. Lineage (NCBI taxonomy): Eukaryota > Metazoa > Arthropoda > Insecta > Lepidoptera > Gelechiidae > Scrobipalpa > Scrobipalpa atriplicella. The sequence continues at coordinate 8,351 of JARACY010000572.1, forward strand.
TATTTACAATTCCAACGCGTGCCAGAAATCCCCGAAAATATGATAGGTATAATTTATGTACGGTTTTTTTGAACGAAAATATTCGCAAAATAAAAATACGACTAACATTAGTTTCAAAACATGCTATCTTTAACAAAATATGGCTCATCTTGGAATGTGGGAAATTTGGCTCAGGCGCCTAACCGCAGAGTCATATGCAAATGATTTAAATTAAAAATTAAAAGAAATACCACTTCCGGTCCACGACAGCAAAAAAACAACACTTTTGAACATAGGGATGGATAGCTTTGATTTTTTAATGACTCTGGCACAGTAGCAGAAGTATAAGAAGAAGGGCAATACAATTAATTTCTTCAAAATCTTAAAATAATTAAAATGCTCGGCGCATATTATCCCGGCGAAATTCTTGATCTTTGGACTTCAGGTTTCATTAATTATTGAAAATATACCTACTAGGGTTATAATTAAAACTTCTTGATAGAAGCATAAAAGTGATATGGATCCGTTTTCTACCCGATTTGAAAACCAGTTCCGTGTGCTATAATTCTGAAAGCTCTGGGCGAACATGCGGGTCCATAAGACAATTTTTGGTTTCCATACAGACGTTTAACAACACTTTATTTCTACTGTGATCGAACTATGTCTCATCCAGCTATTTGAAGTATTTGTCTCGTTACAGTATCCGAACATCTGCTATAGCCACAAAGTGTAATAAAGTAGCTATGCTATACGCGATCCGAACATTCCTTACCTCTTACTGTTCGAGGAAACTGCGACGTTTACTGGGAAAATATGAAGGAACTAGAAAAATAAAACGTTCGTTAATTTTGAAAGGAATTTGAAAAACAAAATGCGACAGGGTCACTTAACAAACTTTACTTAAGGATATATATGATTGAATGTGCAATGCATTATGCTCTTGATCACTCTCAAGAACAAATTGTGAAATTATTAAAAGAAAATTATTATTTCTTACAGTGGTATGAAAGTATGAAATTGAAGACTTTGAAAAGCAACCTGAAAGCGAATTTGTAGCCTTTCAGTAAGACCACAATAGACTTACTTTGTCACTTCTCAGTTTTCATCAGTTTTTAAAGATTACTATCATATTCATGAAATAAAATAACCGCCAAAAATGATCGAAATGCTTAAGAAAAATCGGCTCTTGACTTTAAATATTAATAAAATAAACAATTCTCACTGTACAGCGCACACTATAAGCTTATTCAAGCCATTCTTGTGAAGTTCTGACCCGCTTTGAGCTTTAGATTTTCTATTTTTCGCCATTTATGCATTGAAATCGTTTACCTATAGAACGACTCAGCTATTGAAATTTCTATTTTAGCTCGTGGAGGTCGGAATATAAAAGGTCCAGTGAACTAAATTAATTTCCTTTTCTGTTTGTTGTTTTGAGTGGCTTATTGTACTTGGGTATTAAACTTCTGGACTTCGAGAGGCGTAAGACGAACGAGCTTTACCAAATAATCGTTTAATTAAAGTCTACACATTCTTATTTTTAGTACACACAGCAAAGGACACAGGGCTAAGAAAATACATTTTTTTTTTACTAAGCATACTTTTACGAAATTTCATGAAATTATATTTTCAGGAGTTTCGAGCGGGGCTATGAGCTATTATTTTGGTTGTTTCTGGATTAGCTCGCTTGATTTATAATTGATTATGTTTCTAACGTCTCTTTACTACAAAACATTCGAGGGAAAACACTTTATTACGATCTCAAAATAGGTATGTAGGTAAGTACTTATTTTCTGACCTTTTCCGTCCCATAGTTTGATCTGCTGCTTCTTCCATGCTGGACTGGGAGTGATAGAAAAACATAGAATGTACCAGCTGCTTCTCCTCCCGGGCAAGCTGTAAAAACCAGCTAAGGGATTCGAGGGTTTTAATGTATTGCAATTTAGGCGATGGGCTGACAACCTGTCACTATAGCAATACACATGACCATCTGAAATAACCCTCAAAACTTGTCAGACGTGGCGGAATAACCTTTCGGTCGTTTTCGCTCTGCCTACCCCATTAGGGATAAAGGCGTGATTTTATGTATGTATGTATGTATGTAGTTTGATCTGCAGGCAGTTAATTTTCCCTAAATTAAAAATCTTTGGGCTCTTATTATCTCAAGTCATATTCTTCTGTATATCTTAGTCCTGAAGCAACAAACATAAGCAAAAAACACAGCAAAGTTTAGCATTTAGAATGATGTAAGTTTTTAATCAAATCACTGTTTTCCATACCAACAATCAACATACAATAAAAACGCATCCAATTACACTTGACTAAATTACATAACATTGCTGATACCACTATATAATAGTCTGAGATAAAAATTGCTCCATTGTATGTTTTCTAGGCATCAGACACACTGACTACAGATCTAGACTTAAAGACTGCACATCCAGACTCAAGGTCACCGATGTTGGTATTACACAATACCTACTAGATCTGTTTAGATAACTGCAGATGGTATCTTTAGATCTAAGGAAGTATACAATGCCCTCGATTCTGGCCGCCACATTCTTAACTAATTTTAAGATAGCGCTGTCACTTTCTTTACTTTGACATAAGAACAGGATAGCTAATAAACACATGTGTTTGACGTTCCTAATTTGACATAAGCTGCTTTAAATAAGAACCGAGCATAGAGCATGTTCCTTATTTTACGTTAAATAAGCACGCTAATGTCAATTTTAAGCAACTTAATGTCAGATTAGGAATGTCAAAGTCATGTGTTTATTTGCTATCCTGTTCTTATGTCAAATATAAGAAAGTGACAGCGCTACTAAGAATTAGAATTAGTAACTGGACGGCGTGAATCGAGGCCAAGGTATACCGGGTGTAAGGAACAGCGTACTGCAAACTCATAGGGGTAGCGCAGTTATACACCAGGAAAATCTTTCATGAAATGATTTTTTTTTTGTTTTTTGAAGTTATACTTCTTTAGGCGCGTTATAAAAAATTGTTCAGAGTGAAATTTTTTGATGCGCGCGCAGTTACACAAAAAAGTTAACAGTATGAAGTTGGACTAGATGTGGGCGCCGACCTAATTCTACACTGTCACTAACTAAAGTTGAATTTAGCCTTGAATTTTTTTGTCAAATTTATTTGAAAGCTAATAATATGTAAAAATCAGGTGTATTGTAATTCATTATCATTGATTGGAAGCTCAACACTTACCTATTTTTAGATGAGGGAAATCGATCGTCAAGAAACAAGCCTCTCTGTCGCGTAATATTGGCACATCCCTACTTTGCGTTTGGTTTGACAGTTGATCGATCGATCGACTTCCGCGGTCTCGCGTATTGAATGTGGATTTGTGAATCTTCAAGAGCTTATATTTCTGTTTTAATTATGTCTTTCCAAATGTGAATTGTCTTTTAATACAATGTATAATGTATTTGCAGTTCCTTCGGATTTTAGATACGTTTTCTTTTGATGTCTTTAGGAATGGCAACAGTCACAGCCACCATCAGCTTAGGTACAGTTTTTCAAGTATAGATTGAGTATCGTCGTTTACTAGAAGTATTGGGTTAGGCCATTCCAGAAGTGAATTGTCATCCTATTGTTTTCTAAAGATAGATAGATAAATAAGCTCAAGTCCGGCCAAATGTCTCCCCAATCGTGCCTCCTTTTCTTTCACCATCACGTTATTATGATTTATTGTTTAATATAATAAAAATTAAATAATGTCATTCATACGTTGGTCTTGCGTAATAAATGCAATATTATCTATTGTAGATTGCGTACTATAATATCTTTATTTGTTTTGTGAAAATAGTTGTTCAGCACGTGTTACTAGCAAAGACTTCTTTATAAACTGTTTATATAGAAGTCTTTGGTACTAGTACATTCCGACCTTCTTTTTTTCAGCGCACCTGAGTTGCACACATACACAAAGTCACGCCTTTATCCCTTAAGGGGTAGACAGAGCTTAAAATGCCTAGTAAAAAGCGTCTCTGCCACGTCTGCCAAATACTGAGGGCAATTTTAGATTGTAATGTGTATCACTTTCCAATCTAACCCCCTATTATTTATCTATGGATCGCCTAAATTACAATACATACACTGTATGTGCCCGTCGCATCCCTTTTGCTTATATTACATTTATTACATCCCCTTTGCCTTAGCTGCAACATTCTACGTTTTTTTATAGCTCCCAGTCCAGCATGGAAGAATGGGCACCTGAGTCGATAGGCAGATTTTTTAATTAATTATAAGTATGACATACCGTAAACCGTATCAATTAATGAAGTAAGTCCACATGCCCTCGATAAACTTGAAGCGAAAGAGTAGGAAGAGGAACCGGAACAGTATAATTACCTGAAACAACAAACAAACGGTCAATAAAAAAAAACAATAAAATTAAACATCCTACTCATGATTCATTTTGAAGGTTTCGATATTAAGGGAACAATCTGAAGAGTACCTAGATTTAAATTTATTAATTCTTCTTGAATCGTAGTAAATTACAAGGAAATGACAACAATAATCATTATTCCCGTTCATCCGTCGAACCATCATCATTCACAGTCATTAGTCATTGGCCATCAACTGTGATGACATCTCTCCCACCCACTACACCGAAGATAATTCAGGTGGCTCCATGACTCACCGCAGCCTTTGCCAAGAGTCGCAGAAAAATAAAAACAAAAGCGCGCGCGCGCGCGGGAAATTATAAATGGCGGACATAACCTACGAATTCAGGTTATTTGTCTTTTTAATTGGGTATTAAATTCCAAGAGATTTAAAGTGGCAAATAACGTAGGTATACTACTGAGTTCAGTCAGATAAATTGGAATTATTTGTCAGTGATATAAAAATAGTGGTGGCTAATGTAAACATCATTGAAAATGAAATTTTCAAGATTATAAAAACCGCAAAAGAAGCTGTTCTCTAAACTCTTATTAGTAAACTTATTATGATTAGATTACAAGTAATAAAAATAACGTTTATTAAGTTTAAGGTCATTACCGCGACAGTGATCTGAAAATATCAACGGAAAAGAACGTCAAATAAATTGGTATCGCAGCTAAAACTTCTGTACCTACGTAACGTGAAATTTAAAACTAAAAACGTCCAGAATTTACAGCTCAACTCGAATGTTCAAACAACCTCGTTCACTGTCCAGTGTCCACAAAACAAACAGACAAGGCGACAACGGGGGTCGCTACCCTACCGTTGGCAGTTGTCCAGAGATATTATTGTCCACGTGGCGAGCACTGTCATGTTACCCTACACTACAGCTCTCCTGCAATGTCTATAAGCATTGCAGAGGAAAGGTGGAGCTCACAAATAAACGATTTGTTCTTGTGTTGAAATTTTGAGTTTGTGACAGGACAAAGAATGGTTATTTTATTTTGTAGCAATTCTTAGTTGCGAAAATCATGACCTAACTAATATACGTTTATATCTGTCATTTTATATCATGAGCGAACAGTAAGTGATGGCATGGTTTAGTCAAGTAGTGCTAGTGCCCCTCAACGAATGGATAGCATTGAATATTTTGTGCGTACATAAAAATCATCCTTATTGGCCTCAATTCACGCCGTCCAGTTACTAATTCTAATTCTTAGTAGCGCTGTCACTTTCTTAACTTTGACATAAGAACTTGAAAAGAAGAAATTGCTTTTTTTTTTTACTTTCAAAAACAATTTTATGAATTGTAAACAAAACTTACTTTAGTTTAGTGTATTTGCAGCAATGAAACTCCAGTGTAACTTTTATGTCAGATTCTGTCCTTAAATCTTTCTTGGTGATTCTGTAGCTACACAAATGTCAACCATAAGCTTAATACTGAATTAGATTGCAATAAGAGCAATATCGGTTGCTTCGTTGAGACTTCAGTGATCCTTTACATTTACATCCAGTCCAGTTTGTGAAATAAAATATAGATTTACTAGTTAGAGTTTAAATATATCATTTTATTCTTTATACAAAATATTTATTTGCTTTGAAGTCACTTTAAAAACTATAGTATAGAGCCGTTAAGAGCGTACTATTTACTGCTTACTAATTCAGTAAAAATTTGGAATTTAGTTTCTATGGAAACAAGATTTAAGTTAACTTTACACTTGATGTAAAAAAAAGACATTTTAAATTCAAGCGGGCTTCAAAACTACAACTCTACCACCATCTTGATAAGGGTGTTTATTGTTCATGCGTTTTCCGAAATTATTCAAAATATCCCGCGGCTGCGTCGTATTTATGCTAATTGCACACATTTACATGCAAATTGGTAGAATTTAAATTTTCTTACCACTTTTTTTGTCCAGAGCGGGTCGACTCCAAAATTGAATACTTTTTCATAATTTTATGACTTAATTTGTAACACGCTATGTAATTTGTTGTCTGCTGTGCATCAAATTTATTTTGTTCAAAGAAGCTGCGAATTAAAAGATGAAACACTGTCCTAAACCAGAATACAAAAAATCATTAGCAAACTCAATGCAAAAACAAAAAGTCCAGAGACATGTAATAGATTGTATTCTCTGGACCATCCCTCCCTGCTTTTCATTTCAGTGCAATTTTTGACTTGATCGTATTGCAAAATCGTGCGAAAAACGTTTGCTATCACAACGATCTCCACATTGTTATTTGGAATATTTTCTGGAGGGTGCTTACATAAAATTAGCACAAGGACTTTCACAGAGGTAGAGTCTTGGAAAGAAACGCTGACTTGAGCTCAAGTGACTTCAAGGGTTGTCAAATTTAGTCAAGTGGGCATTGTTTCATTGAAGTGACACCCCTGGTGAAAGCTTGCGAAAAATTATGAAAAGGACTGAAATCGGCTTGGTTCTTTCTAAGCCGAGATCATTAATGTTTATGAAAACTTTGCGCTGACATATTTTCCAAGCAAGGTTGTTTTGGAAATTATATCCACTTAATGGGAGCAATTCTTAAATGTCACTGGCTAAATCAAAATTTAATATTATAGCCTTGTCTTTTTTAGTAAAATTTAGAAAACATTGATTAACTAAGCCTAACGACGCAAAATGTCCCTTGGTCGCAAAATGTCAATTTCTCATAATGTCCCTTTTCGCAAAAAGTCCAATTCGCAAAATGTCCCTGTTTTGATGGATTTAGTTCAAATAGTGGGACTACTAAAAAGACATTCCGAAAGGGACATTATGAGAACGGGACATTTTGCGAAGTTACCGGGACGAAAAGCTGGTAATGATCCGAAAAGAAGATGAATTGTAGACTCTCCACAAAGCTCCATCATAGACCATTTGCGTCACAACAATGGCCGCCTGTATAATCTGTCAGCTGTCATTGGGCCGCACTATCTCGGGCCAGAGGTCTGCGCAGGCGACGGGTTGATGAACCCCAGTATCAAATTGCGTGCAAGTTGGTTAGTATACTCGGTGCATGTGTAGGATTTAATTATTTAGTCATTTACATCCCATTGCCCAGTAATGAAGATCAGGCTAGACAAGACAAGACGTATGAGTCACAAACTTTTGAGGAAATGTCACTTTGACAGCCGCTTCTGTTGCGGTTTTTCAGTCTCTCTCTATTCGAACTCAAGAAATTGTCAATATGTTTGAAACTAGAATATTTTAGACAAAATCGACACCATCATTAACTTCGTTATGCTCAATGGATAAATTATTTGAGGAATGGACATTGGACAAGTTTGTTTGTTTCTAAAGAGGTGTTCTTTTGCTATTTCTTTGTTCTAGCTTTACAATTCATTACTTGTAAGACATAGTCAATAGGTCGCTGTTATCAGTAGGTACGGATAATACTAACTTCAATGTTTACGCAAATAGTGGTGCCGTCTTCTAGACATTTCCTTGGCTTATTGATACAGTCAATCGATTGAATGTAACATCATGCGCAAAGGAGTCGATTCTGGCATCGTTAAAATTAGTCATGTCAAATTAAGTTTAATTCACTTTTGGGTGAATCACCAAAGGGTTGCGAGTTGCGAGTAATAAGAATATTAACAAATACAAATAAAGAGTTAAACCAAAGATATTAACTTATCTACTTTGTAAAATATACGAAAGTGAGATGGCTAAGTAAGTACCTATTTACATTCTTAGTAAGTTGAGGCATTTGGTACATATTTTAATCTATTTATTTTATATGTGCTTAGTGAATCATAAGTTTAGCAAATATTTTGTATGCGATTAGTGTTAACGTGTTCAAAACAATTTGTAATCACTAATCAAAGTGGGTCATGTGCACCAAATAAATATAATTGATAAATTCGTCGAGGACAAATAATAATAAATGACCAAGCACAATAACTTCCGCATTATTTTACTACGATGAAATTAAAATATCGAGTAGGTATAACGCAACTTAAAACTCTTTTAAAAAGTGCAGAATACGCACACACTATGACCATATCGAATAACTTCATTCGTAGTTCATCATTTTCATTTTATTTATTCACCTAAATAGCGTAGGAAAGGAATGTGAAATCAAAACAAACAACATGGCGCCAACCACCAATACTTTCGTCACAGATTATAAATGCTTTTTATTTATAATTCCATAAACAAAAGCTGGGAGGATGCGGCCAGTGACAGTGATTTAAAATACCGACATAGGATAGCACTGGCCGTATGAAAGGAATATATTATTAGCTCTGTTGTTTGCATTCAAATCAGTTGTTCAATCTAAATTAATGCAGAATCAATAGTTTGGTTTGGATTCTGTTCTGTTAGAGAAAGTCTACTTTTGGCGTTGTCACTTTTTTTTGACAGCGAAAGAATAGAAACTGAATAATATAAGCACTGAACTTATTATTATCAATGGTTTAGTAAACGTTTCTTGCTTACTTTTATTCAAATTGTGCGTAAATTCAGACTGCCTGTCTGTATACATATTTTGAGGTAATTTGAGATCTTTTGTCTTTAGAAAACTGAATTTTATCTGATCTGAGAAGTAAAAATTGACGAAAGCCATCTGATTATTATTAGAGATAAATTATATGTACATTCAACTTTCCTTTTCCAATAACTACGAGATAGACCGATAGACTCAGTGAATAGACTGTCACTGGAATAACAATGGTGAGGCAAGTATGCTGTATGCACCGTGCAAAGACGCCGACGGTATCAATATTCTATATGGAAACCCGGACATATCGCGAGCGCCACACTTCAATAGCAACTCTATCGAGCGACGCGAGCGCATCGCATATAAATTATACAAAATTATAGTAGAGTAGACGCATAAAATCCGCGCGTCGGCCGCCATGTTTGATTTCGAACGCGGGAAATGGTGTTGCCAGAATATGTTGTTTGTTTATTCAGTTAGATAGGCAAAGGATTAGGTTATTCGGATGGAACCTGGCCTTTGATAGACAAGAAGACGCCACTTCTGTCGGCCTTGTGCCAACTTGCAGAATTTAGATCAAGATCTCATTATCATACCTAATAGATCCGCACGATTAACATCAAGGAGTGCGCCATCCACGCGCTATCAATGACACATCTACCTACATCGGCCAAATGCGATAGTTCCATTCTAACTGCGTAGCTTAGATTTGGCATAGATAAAATGCCAAATTGCTTTGCATATTTATGAAGCATTTTATTACCGGTGCAGAAGTTCAAAACAAGTGTACCTACCTACATACATGGCAACACAAAACGCACACCCGGTGCGGCGACCCCATGACCGCACACACATATTGATGCGGTGGCCGCCCACATACATAACCCAACCAACTTGACAAACCCCTCGAAAACACCTAGCACACCGTCCTCAGAGGCTTTTGACTTTTAGCTGGGTTACGCCAGACTTGGTAGAGCCATAACGCTACCAAATAGAGACGCCGTTAGAGATCGTGGTTAGCGATATTGTTTATCGACGTCGGTTTTTGGAAGGGTAATGCCAGACTTGGTGAAGCCGGTCGCAGACACGTTTATTGCTTCGATTCACACTTTTTTGGCTGTTTACGATGTTACGAGTCGCGGCGCGGCGGCGGCGGTCGCGGTCGGGGCGTCGGCGAGGTCATCGCGCGTCCGTTTTGGGTTTCATTTCTTTTACGCTCGTTGTAAGAAGGTACAAAAGAGATACGGTAGCAATGATGATGATTCGGGAAATTTTGGTTTAGAATAAGGGGATTGATGAAGTACGATAAGCAATGCGCTGTACTGTAACGTAATTAGGTTAGGTATCCTACCGGCTCTACCAGAAATGTGAAAACAATTATTACCATTATCAATGTAAAGTAAATTACAAAAGTGTAGTCAAACTTGGATAATATGTACCTACACAAACTGACTATGTACGACTAGGAATAACAGATGATAAGCATTAAAATTCTACACAATTTCCACAGGTATACTAAATACCTCAATCACGCGGCAAAACTCTTTCACCCTAATTTCAAGACTTGAAAATACATACAGGCAATGTCTAAATCGTAGCACTAAACCGTTTTTTGCTGTCCATATTCAGAAACAAACAAGTCAGGTCTGTATGTCTGGCGGCTTGTAGTTTCGAAAGAACCGTCTACTCGAAGACTAGTCCACGGACCTAGTTTCTATATTGTTGTTGTCTACTTGTACTAATGACTCTAGTTCCTATGGCGTTAGAAATAAGAACCAAAAAACAGTTATCAAGTTTCTTCATTGTCTATTTGTACTATCGAGGGCAAGTCGAAAGCTATTATAGCTCCTATGTTGTTTGAAATAAGATCTAAATACAGTTATCACCATGTGATAATTTGCGGCCTACACTTCGATTTTCGCTTCCAGCATGTGTGGGCTGGGATAAGATGTTGCCGAATTATCGATAGTATTGCTCCCCGTAATTTAAATAATTATTGATTGACGTGACAACACTATTTACAATCTTAAATTTAAAATCTGAATCAAACGCTCTACATACCTACTTTTAATCTTTAATAATCTATCAGTTGTCTACTCCAATTTTTTTATATGTATTTTATTTCTGTTGATTTTCTAGAAAACTAACATTACAAATACATAGTATGAAACTGACTAAACTAATAGTAGTAACTAGTACTAACTAAATTAGTTGGTTTAGAAACTGTCAGTCAGAATCGAGCACTACTAGCGATTGCAAAAATTTCTACGTTTACTAAATAAGACTTATTAAATACAAAGTTCTGATAGAATACAGCCGTGTTTTGAAGTCTGCTCTCGCCGATTCGTCATAAGAAAGTTGTTTACTCACTGTCTATAGTTCACACGCGATTTTACAGTTGCGATGGCGCTGGCGTCTACTACGGTTATTTTTACATGCAAATTACACTGCTCTACATTTTCAATACGTTCACGGCAATGGTTTTAACTACAATTTTCGGGTAGTCATTTTGAAATCATTTAGATACCTACATACTTAAAAACATAAAATGACTCTTATATTGGCGTAGGCAGAACTTACACCTTTACAAATTTAATTAATGTTTAATTTACACATTTCCACATAATTAAAAGGCCATCAGAAAAAGCAGCATAATATTTCAAAAATCGTTCTCACTCTAATATACTCGTAGGTCTCAGATCTGAATTCTGAACTTAGGGAAAGGAAAAAGGGTAGTACCTATAGAACCTACAAACGCAACTCTTGCAAAGATCTTTGAGGTGGTTTCTCGCCCCCTTAGAGGGTGGGGAGGGGATAAAATACGCACTACGGATAAAAGCCTACACGCATGACCTAACTGCGTAGTAAAACAGGGGAAAGGAACTTGCTAAGTGCGTAGTAGACCTTTCGTCGAAAACATTCACTAGGCAGAATATCCAGTTTCAACTAGAAATAGAAAAAAAATAACAATGCCCACTGGCTGTTTTTGACAATTGATCCGACGACATACCGATTTTGGATTAAAATTCTACACAATGGAGAAGTTGTTTTGTACACGTAAAGTCTTCATTTGTAGTCTTATATAGTGTGTTATTTTGGGCGCCATTTATCGACTAATAGAATTTGAAAATAAACGCAATCGATACTAGAGGTAGAGTTGCTAAATAAATAACGCACAGCCAAAAAGAAAGGACTAAATCGTTGCTGGCCGCTGTCGATGCCCGGTGAACACGACAAGGTCAACTTTATTTACTACTACGGTAGCCATATTGGATTTTAGTCATTCTCATTTCAAAGTTTTATCTCTGCTATCCAAGTTGTTTAGTTATTCTGTGGCTCTACCATCAAAAGCGTTACTTGTAATCACTGGCCAACCGGGGCGGCCATGATGATTTCACTACGCTGCATTTGTTCCAAATTCAAAATTACAAAAGGATGAGATGACGAAATCTGGCCAGTATTGCAGTGTGAAGTCGCTAGCAGCTAAGCGTTCTAATTTCAAATTAGTTGTTTGAGTAAGCTAGTAGACTAGACAATCGGCAGTTAGCTGGTGAAGCAAGGTCAGATTTACAACCGGGGCGGCCATCATGATTTCACTACGCTGCGTTTGTTCCAAATTCAAAATTACAAATTGATGACAACACATGGCCAGTATTGCAGAGTGAAGTCACTGGCAGGCAGCTAAGCGTTCTAAATTCAAATTTGTTGTTCGAGTAAGCAGCGACTAGACAATCGGCAGTTAGCTGGTAAAGGCGCAAGGTCAGATTTACAACCGAGGCGGCCATTATGATTTTACTACGCTGCATTTGTTCCAAAAAGATGACAATGACGACGCGTGGCCAGTATTGCAAAGTGAAGTCAACAGCAGCTAAGCGTTCTAATTTCAAATGAGTTGTTCGAGTAACCAGCGACTAGACAATCGGCAGTTAGCTGGTGAAGGCGCAAGGTCAGATTTACAACCGGGGCGGCCATCATGATTTCACTATGTGACGCAAGCGTCGTCGTCGTCGCGTCAAAAACATTTTGTAAGCATACTCGAAAGAGTTTTGTTGTCAGGGATTTGCCAAAATATTGTCAAGATGCATTTTAACCTTTAGGACCATTCGGTAGACTATCTAAAATGTTGACTTCCCAAAAAGTTGACTTTCCTAAAATGTTGAATTTTTATAGTTTCCCAAAATGTTGACTTCCCAAAAAGTTGATTTCCCAAAATGTAGACTTTTTTTTTGCGCCAGGACTTAGAAAATTTTTGAGTGCCCAGGACGTGAATTTTAGAAAATATTACTTTTTATAATAGACTGAGGTGGCATTAGACCGTGATAAGTGGAAGACCGCGGGGGAGGCCTTTGCCCAGCAGTGGGATCTAATAGGCTAACTATAATAATAATAATAATAGATTTAGCTGTATTAAGGTGGCATTTGGATCTGAGCCGCCATGGAGCCGCCCATAGGAAGGAGCCGCCCAGTTTCGGATGACAGCTGTCAAACTTTAGAGCTTGTTTTGTTATCAAAAGGACTTCTTTTGAAAATTTTGTAGACGACAGTCAAAAAATTAAAATACTCAAATATGAATAAATAGTAAAGTAAAATAATAATAAATAAAAAGTATTTTTAATCAGCTCTACTGGTTGGTTGTTACTGGGTAATGGGTATCTGCCGACGACGCCTACGTGTCGTGTATTTCTGCCTAAAATCGATTTTCCAGCAGAAAGTGTACCTACACTTCACCCAGTAACACCTACAGTGGATTCTGAAATAGTTTAATAATTGGAGTATTGAAACAACACTTTGAAAGAGTAGCATCCACCCACAGCCACCCGACTATTCCCAAATTCCCATTATTTAGTTCCAACAAAACTTACTTGGTTGGTTGAATCCAATAAAAGTAAAGTTTAGAGCAATTACCTGAAACAAAAACAATATAATGGTTAGATATAATATAGATAGGTAGGTTAGGTACATAAATTATACACGTTAACTAAATATATTTCTTATTTTCATATACAAACGAATTTAAAGAATTTAAAGAGCTGTTGTATTTTTTGTTAGTTAAAAAGTAAGTTAAACTGTTTAATAATAATAATAATAATTAAAAACAGACCTTAACTTTTTAATCCAAATACTTATAACGCGTGGTGCAGAATCACAATCCCTCAGCCCTATCCGCAGTACTAACTCAGTACTCTCAGAGGTATGAGGGATTAAAGATCCCCCTAGGTTTTCTATTTACCCTTACCTACATAATTCATATCAAGTAAGTACTATAGTAATACCTACACTAGGGTTGCTATGCTAGGGTGCAAACTTTTCACTATGTGAATACATTCAGTGTATAGTATAACTAGCTCTACATAGTATAGCTATAGTGCGTTCCTCGTTAGCTGTCCCTATCGCTCTTGACTTGATGATGCGTTGGATTCAGGAGTTATCTAGTCTTAGGGGGAAAGGAGAAGAACTAAAGTACGAGTTAGGTTAGTGCTGGTTGGGCTAGGATTTCTGGGACAAATATTGCGACAGAATAAGAGCGCTGAGAAAAAGAGTTAAAAATCAAAATTACAGGAAGCGGACCAAACAAATCAATACACTACTGCTAAAAGGGTGTTATGGGGAGCCTACCACCACTTATGAGAGATTGATCAGCCGGGCTTATACAGGCGAGCCAGTGGTGCCATTGCCCAGGGTGGACCGCTAGGGGGCACATCCCAGGATTCCCAGGCCACCCGAACTAAGTTGGCTTTTACGACATTCGCAAGATATGGGCAACACTATTCTAACCCTACTCGATATTATAATAGTATATTGTATAACAGTCGGAGCCATTAGAAAGTGGTCGACAACACAATCCGTAGATCTACCTCGGTACCAGGTTGTGGTGCCAGCGATGGCCCTGGGGGCATACGCAACGCATAGGCGTCAACGCATCACGCCACGCACTTCAAAATAATGAGCATCGGGAGTACAGTGCGTATGCATACATAGAACTATGTAGAATATTTTGTTACGGGTAAAGTACTATGATTATAATCTTCTTCTTCTTCTTAGCGAGTGGATTTTCGAGTCGAACAACGACCCGATAAACCCTGGTGTCAGAGTTTTCAAACCGCCTAGTAGCACAGCTATAGGCCTCTGACATGGTTTCAGTATCGACCACTATCAAAGACAGCGACCGGGACCGACGGCTTAACGTGCCCTCCGAAGCACGGAATCTTTTTTCTTTTCGGACAATCAGGTGATTCAGCCTGCAATGTCCTAACCAAACTGGGGAAAACCTCACAAAGTGATAAATTGACACATATCAACTTTGTGTTCCCCCCCTGGGAATCGAACCCAGGACCTCCGGATCGTAAGCCCACAGCTTAGACCACTAGACCACTAGACCACAGAGGCAGTTATAATAGTTTATTAATAGTTATGATTATAATAGTTTATTAATTTTAATTTAAGTCACGACGAAATATAGAAAGAAAGGATTAGATTTTGACAAATCTTGCTACGTTCACCGTTCGCTCGGTTTTCAATTCAACCCCAACCCGTTGAACGAAACGAATATGCCTGTTACCAGCTCGACGAAAAATATTCAAATGGGAACTGAATTTAAAATTTATATTATATTATTTATATTATGTAAATTTATGTAGCTATGGATTTTCAATATTTTTTCGAGTCGAAATCATTTGAAAATTTGTTTAATAATAATAATAATACCGATTCGACACCATAAGCTGAATATTAAGGACTGAGGATCCCATTTTCCAATGGACTGTGTTGTTTATACGACTGTTTAAAGTATTTTTCCAGGAATTGATGCAACATGAAGATCCACGCGACTGAAGCTCTTACAGTCCTTGAAATAAGACCCAAACAATGTCCAACGTGCCACTTCTTGACTGCATAACAAAACAATATAAACCAAACACCAGAGATATAATCACCATCACCACATCCTGAATAAGAGTTGTGACACTGGATCACGCTGTATAACGGCTTGCACGTGTAAGCTATTGTTTACTTATTATGGTCTATAAAGCCATAGTAAGTGTCGTGTTTTATAGGTATATTCGTTAGTGGACCACCGTCGATCGTGATACATAGAATTTGTACATGGAACAATCATACCAGGTGTAAAGGACATTGTACCAGAAATTGTTTTATTTATCAGCCCATTACCATAATACTGAAACCCTCGAATCCGTTAGTTAGCTGGTTTTTACAGCATGCCCGGGAGGAGATGCAGCTAGCACATTATAATTTTTTCTATCACTCCCAGTCCAGCATGAAGTACAAACATATTTATGATATTTGAAAAGCAATAATTTACTTACGCTCACGCTTCTGCGTTACTTGTCCACAGTCAATGAACAGATGGTCAGACAACCTATTATTCACTCACCTTCCACATAAAACACTTATTTTATCACAAAAACTGGCATTAAGTCTGCCTAATGAATTCTTTCCTACCATTCAAGTTCATTACAGTGCATATCATGCATTTTGCAGTTGCAGTTGCAAGTTTATCGACCTCGCCGGTGCATTTTTTGTTTTATATGCGCTATAAAAGTTCTTTGTCCGACTAATTGGTGCTATAAAGGGTTTTATTTGCGACTCTCTTGGACAAAATACGAGTGACTGTTTCGTGTATTAAAATTTTAGTGTTAACACGTTCGCCGCTTTTTGGTCATAATGTGTTTTAGCAGGTATCTGTAATTCCCTCTTCTCCTTCCATTTTTTCCTGTTTTGGGCCTCAAGGTGCCAATCCTTGGAGAATGAGTCTAGCTCATCGCGGCATCTGCGACGGCCTTTGCCCAGCAGAGGTATGACGTAGGCTAGATAAGATAAGGATCTGTTATTCTACTATTCTTCATAAAAATAATCATGTGTTATCGTCTTGGTATCGGTAACATGTTCGTTAATTTAAGTGTGAAAAGAAAAAATGAGTTGTAACTTATTTTTAAGTCAATGAAACAATGTGGCATAAATGGGGAGTCACATCATGAAAGATCAACCAAATATGCTATCATGTGAGTCGATCCTGTGGCCTTCCATCAGACAGCCCAAAAATTAATGCTATACCACACGGGCATTAGATGTTGAACTAAGCATTTAAAGTGTTAATTTTTGAAAGAATGTCCTGTGATGGCGTTTTTAATGTTCATGGCGAAGTGTGGCATAACTCATTTGGTTTTATAATGACATTCATTTCTGAAACAAGTTCGGAGGCTAACTTTGTGGTTTAATTTGGGTAGAGTAGCGATAAATAAAAAAAAATACATTTTTTTTCTCTTTAAAAAAATACATAGCAGTTGCAAATAGATTTCTAGTCATTAGGTATACTCGTAAAATACGAAGGTTAATCTTCTTCTTCTTCATTGTTTTTGAGGGGTTTTTGCGAGTCGTACAACGACCCGAGGAACGCTGGTTTATAACGATACTGTTTTTACTTTTCCTTATGTATTAAGTATTAAGTACCCCAGTATCCCTATTCTTTCAGATCATTGCCTTCAAAATCATCTGATCGGGTAGTCTCATAGATACCTACATTAAGCACATTCCAGAATGCCGCCTACATTAGATCAGTGAACAAGGTAGTACGTAGTACGTACATCCAATTTGTTAAGAATATAGTTACTGAGATTTTCCTTAAAGAACCTTCGAATATCTCAGCTTTACAGTTCATATCACTTGCCTAATTCCAGTCTGGATGGAATATTCCATTTCATCCAATTTGTCTAGAATGAATTTACAAGAAGCGCCCTAAAGGTCGTTGCCCTATCAGCTGAGACGCCCTTATAGGGCATCGACCCCGTCTTTATCACGTAAGGAATCATTCACGCTAAATTAACGTTTAAGCCAAATTAGTAGGCTCCGTTTCTGTGGGAATGGGACATTTTCCTTTCCTGCTGTAAAAGTATCCTTTATATTGTTTCAGGACAGTCTATGAAAGTACCAAATTACTCATCGTCATTTTTCTTCTGCCTACCCCATTAGCATTAGTACCAGGACCAGGTGTATGCTTTCCTTCTACATCTTCAGCAAAAAAGTCATATATTTTTTCTATGGTGTCAAAATATAGTAGTCTCAATTTGCATGAAAACGGCCGGTTCTCATTTCAGTCAATTCACACGAGATATAGGCTAGTTATAAAGCGATCTCAAGATTGAGAGCAATATTAATTATGGATTTGACTGGCCATTTTGAACTGAAATGACGTTTCCTCTGGGAACTAGAGTTGCTTGTGTAGAGACGTCTCTACCTACACAGATGGGGATAACCACGGACAGGGGATAACAAACAGTTCATCCTAACAACACCTAATAATATGAATATTGGTGTAAGAGCTAGCTAGAAATAAGTCCTTAGCACAAAATCGCAGAAACTGGCAGGCCCAAAACAAACACGACAGAAGAAACCTTCTGCAGAACCAACTTGTTTCCATACCGGCCGCTATACATCCTTTTCACTCCTAGCATTGTTTACTTGTGCGAGAGAGATAGAACACAAGGTCACTGGTCAGCCGCTCTCCGTCAGACAGCGGGGCGGTGGCGGGGGGAGCGGGGAGTGCTGCGCGGGCGCAGACGGCGCAACGACACGGCAGTGACGTCATCAGGTCATGAGCAAGCATGAAACCTCTCATGCGTAGGAAAACTGGTCGGCCCATGTACGGCGAGACACTATTGCATTATGTTCGACTTAGTTACTTACTAGACTCAAATATATCGGTAGCTCTATAAAAGTCCGTTGCATTCTAAGTTTACGATGTAAGCATAGTAATACATAGTTAGAAACAGTAGTCTAAATCGGCCATCCATATCAATCAACAAGCGGGTCTGTATAAGATTAGTTTTAGTTGCGTTTTGGATAACTGTCCTTTTCTATCATTAGAGAATAGAAAAAAACAGCAATAATGTTAGTTGAGATTTAGATAAGTCGTGTCTATAAAACCTTTTGACTATTCTTTGCAGTTATAGTTACATATGCCACATTATCCACTCGCTGTTTATAGGATACTCTTATAATAATCTAGCCATTAGTTGCCATAATGGCTAGTTACACAGCCAGACAAACTGGTAATACTGGGAAATGTACAATGTAGAGAACAATTCAGATAATAAGTACATGCGGCTTGAGAAACCAGTATTTCTGGAACCATTAGAGCGAGCCAACCGAGAATTAAACCTATCGTAGACACTGTTAAAGATACAATAGTCTGCCATGATTTTAATGTTATTTTCTTTTGAACTTAAAGCTATAAAAAGTATAGAATAAACCATCTAGATATAATTAATCATATCTTCCTAGACAGCCGTTGAAACTAGTAGAGCATATGAATTTCAGAACAATGCTTTATTCCCACAAGAAACTTGCGATTTGAAAAGCTGTAGGTATTTTAAACATATGTAAGCAAGTTCTTTCAGCTGACCATTATCATGAAACCGAAGACGATCTTTAATGATCCAGGATGTTTCTAAACTTTTATCTACAAAATAAATTAAAACGAACTGGAACACCCAAAATAAAACAACGAAAAGTGACAAGTTCATTAGAATTCATCGCGACAAATACAAATGTCCTGTATCTGTATGGACATGTGCGGGCTATTACTCATAGCAAGGGTCATCTGTTATTCCCTGCCAGTTGACAGTTCAGTTGTCTCTTTAGACCATCTGCAATGTTGAAATGAGCAATCGCCTTATACCGAGAAAATATTTATATCATCAATGTATATGATGAAATTTAGAGGTCCTGAAGCCAACCTTGGTGTAACCCTTAAAATTTGATCGATTCTCATGCAGAATAACGATTATTAGGTAGTAATTTGTTTTGTAAAGGGAAGAAAAGAACTGTCTGAAACGCAAACAGCGTGTTCTTAAGTTTTTCCGTAGGAAAAAAAAATCTCATGATTGAAATAGGCCTGATTACAAAGTCTCCTGATGGTAAAAGCATTTTTAAAATCCATCCAGTATAGTTTTAGTTAAACCGTAAGTAATATTTTTTCTCTATATAAAATGATTGTAGATTTTACTGAAAACTATTCAGTACTGAAATAAAATCGTCTACGTAATATTTCCACATCTTTATCACAATTCAATTTTCATATTGTAAATTAGTGTGACTAGTAAACATGTTATTATTGTTTCGAATTACGCGTAGTATTAGATACGTCTTTATCATGCCCTAGATCTATTTCTGTCCCCAGTTATCAAGAGGCAAGTGGATCAATTCGCATCCAAGACCGATTTAGACGCAATTTGCGAATGCGCATTATGGTATTCTTATATCACACATGTTATGTCATAAGACTATCCTGCCCCCGTAGCATGCAGCCGCGATAGGGCCGTGATAGCCGTTTTATCACACATTTTAACACATCTATCTGTCAAATTGTATGGGAGGAGGGACCTAGAAAAACAAAAGAAACCTTATGAAAGAAGTTAGAGCCTGTTAGAGCCTACCTTGCCTGTTAGGACCTAGTAAAAGTTGTCGCAAAACTATTACGGCACAAATAGTTTCGCGTTTTAGTATAAAAACGTAAAGACAACGTTTATTTTGTAATAGCACTCGTCCCATTGGCAGTGTTTTATGTTTTCACGCCATATGTCACTCCGCTCGCCCTTGAAAAGGTATTCATAATACGCTTTGAATTTAAAATAATCTTCGTACTTCCCACTATCGCGAAAACTAAGAATTTCATCCGTGTTTTTGTCAAAATCATATTTTTACTTCCTTGCTGGACTGAGAGCGATAAAAAGAAAAGAAAACGTACCAGCTGCTTTATTTAACGGGCCTACTGTAATGTAAAATCGGGATCCAAAAGGTTTTAACGTATTGCAATTATGATTGATATTATAATTATGAAAATTTGATGACAATTTTCAAAATGCCTCAGCAACATTAGCTGTTCAATTGAAGCTTTACACCGCTAAGGTTTCAGGCGTGACTTCATGTTTATTTGTCACGATCAAAATGGCTGAGAATTTCCTTACAGCGCGTTGTTTACTTTGAACACACGAGTGTAAACACATGGATTGCATAAATTATATTATTAAACGCCTAACATCCGCTGATCATCGTTTCATAATAAATGTAGTAGCTAAAGAAAACAACGCGTTTCCTTTTACGTGATTTGACATTTTTTTTATTACCATCTTGCTTGTCATATTCTCTGCTGGTTTAGCCTCATTGTGCAACTGAACGAAACCAAAAATAACATTTTTTAAATCTTTTTAACCTTGGAGAGCAAACGCCTATACTATAGCCATAGTATGTTTACATCTTCCGTTCGTTCCGACCTGTATTTTCGGAAAATGATGACTGGATTTCTCAGTAGGTTCAGGTTATGAATGACTGAAGTCTTTAGTAATAATTAGGTACAGGAGGAAGTGACTAAGGCTTAGGGAGAGAGGACTTCTACTATGTTTAAAAGGTGATTCACGGGTGTAGCCACAAGCAAATAATTGTAGTTGATTGGTACATACAGCCATTAGAAGTAATTGATAGATGTATAGAAAAATGTTCCGCAATTTTATAATTCAATAATTTTAATGCCTGTTTAGATGTGTTAGCCAGAATCGACATCATGTCCACAGAAAGTCTGAGGTGTTCTGTTATATGTCTGACTCACCTCGATTTTCTTCAGATGCTACAGATCCTCGTTGCATCAGTCAGATTCAGATTAACAACATTGTTCGATGATATTAAACAAATGACCCGCAAATGTCGTTGCCCTTAAGTTTTTTTTTAAACGTTGTTTGTGCCAACACCAACTCGAAATAAATGAATGACGAGGTGCTAAGTGACTGTTTTGTAGGAATTCGGGAATATTTATTTAAAACACGCGAGATTCTCAACAGGGATTTTGATAAATGACACCTCCTGACTGACACCAAGGTTGATTGGAGCTAATTTCAAGTCTACGAAATACTTTCATGACATGGTTCCGTTACAAAGTAAATAGTTTTGTGGTTACATGTTCCTCTAGTTTTTGAAGCTCTACCAACTTTCATTTTTTTATGTTTGAGATATTTGCAATATATGATTGTGATCTTGGCTCAAGAAAATAAAATATGATTGATGGAGTGAAACTCACCAAGAAAATGAAACTTGAAACAGCTTTCAAGACAGAAATAGTGGCTAGTCAATGTTTGAATATTGCGAGGACCAAATTCTCATTTCCTAACACTTCTATTAATGTAGATCATAAATAATTGTTTTAAGGTATTTCTCCGAAGCAGTAAATTATCTAAACGATACCTGTCATGGTTGCCCACCATTCATGTTGCACAAGGCCAACGAAGAGACTTTACTACGGTGTGGGTTTTCGCAACCTACAAATATAATCGTTTGAGAGATTTTAATTACCTATTTAAACGGTGCTTAAAAGGTAGCACATATGACTTGAATTGCTTTCAATTTACATAAAAGTATTATTTTAATTTTATAAATGCTCAAAGACTTAAGAGGACTACACCAAAGCTAGGGAGGGAGGCTAAAAAAAAAACCGACAAATGGCTTCCATTGGACCTCAAAGAGGAAAATAAAACGCTAAGGATTATATAAATAAGATTTTTCTGATTCTGTTATTAATATTAGCTTAAACAAAGCTAAAAAGACAGCAGACAAAGAAATTATCAATTTGGAAAATAAGAATGAATAAATAAATAGATAGGGCATACATAGCCATGCCTCAAATTATAGCTAATAAAAACGTCTTCTACAATAGATGTGCAATGTTTGGAAGACTCTAACAACCCACACTGTAGTAGTGTTCGGAATAATAAATCACAAACGATTCGAGTTCTTACAGATTCGTTTCGTGTCGCTATACCCACTTATTATTCAATCGAGTGAGTTAGGATTATGCTGAACCCTGGAGTCAGAGGTTTTGAACCGCCTAATAGGCCTCTAAAATGATCTGTAATGTAATGAGTTATGGCTACTACATCGAAAACAGGTACCAAAAACGAGAGCTTAACGTGCACTCCTCCGTAACACGGAATCATCTTTAACAGATGATGAATGTGGTCCCCCGTGGGAATCAAACCAACGACCTCCGGATCGGCAGCCCAAGGACCACAGAAGCAGTAAAACATTTTCTTGTCGCACTACCCACTTATTCTGTTCGGTTATTCTCGTGGCGAGTGGGGGCTAGCGAGTTGACACGCCGCCAAAACTTAAAATTAGACAGTTGTCAAACTCGCACGCAGGTTGCGTAACTATCAAATGCATTTTGAATAACGAATGCGACCGTTTTCGCGGAAATGATGTTTGGGTGTCTTTAAAATCACTACATAGTATGAAACAAAGTCGCTCCCCGCTGTCTGTATGTATGCTTAAATCTTTAAAACTACGCAACGGATCTGGATGCAGTTCTTGGACTGTGTTTTGATGTAGAGAAGAGAAGACTGATGGAAGAAATGGAACCTTGTACAGGCTTTTACAGTATGCACGGGAATCCTAGCAGAAAAAATCTTACTGGAAAATTGACTTACAGCTGTTAGTTGTAAATATGTAAGTAATGGAATGGAATACTGCAACTTTACATACCTGAAACAAAAAAGATTAAAAAAATTAGACACGTTGTTAGGTTCAATATAATTAGATTATTTTATGTGTGTTTATGTGTACCTACCTATGGTCTGTATATGTTATCTTCGAAGCTTAATCATAATCATACCCTAGATGCAGTTTTTAATTGGCTCTTTTGAATACACGCGGTGCGCGGATACGACGTGAATACCCGGCCTAGTTGACCTATATACGGGGTTCATCTCCCGTCGCGCCTGCTTCTCTGCCCAAATTATGAGATCCTAGTACACCAGGAAGATTCGTCATTATGACAGTGTATCCGTTTCTCGTTCGCTTTCTACCTAAGTTTTTTTTGCTAATAGAAAGGGGGCTTTTGCCCAGCAGTGGGATGATGTAGCCTAAGACAAGAAGATAAGAATAATAATTGCTTACGCATATCCAATGTGAAGCAAAAAATTACCTAGGTTAGATACCTTTCGTTTTTTTTTATAAGCTTGGATTTTCGATCTAGATTTGCGCCCCCAATAAGAGGATCTTTTTTAGGATCAGATCAGATCGAAAAATCGGTCATGCATGCGTGTACCTTGGTGTCTTGTCAGACAGTTTTCAGGACAGTTCCCGCTTTCAGCCTATAGCGCAACCCCCCACCCCTTAGGAAACCAGGCCAGTGGGGGGTGCCCGGGCATAATAATTTTAGCTAGGTCGGTGTCGCGTCTGGTGAAAAATGTCAGCCGGGGTGTAGCCCGTGGTTAAAGAGTGGGGGACATGGAAATAAATAAGTTACGGGAAAGCTTTTAGGTCAGGACTCATATTAAATTTCTGAATATCACTTAGGTTGGTATGCAGTACCTAGTTATCGAATCTTGCAGGTAGGTAGTCCTGTCTTTCCGATTGTAGCTGCTGTAAATTTTGCATTTACTTTTGTTTCTTATTAAAGAATATGTCAATAAATTGTTAAAATAGACGTTTCGTTAAATGAAAATGTACGTAAAGTCAAGTTTACAACGATTTAGCATCCCATCAAACAAAGATTGAACATCCCTGTGTAAGCTTGAACTGTGACCTAGGTTTTTGCCGAACTAGGCTCATGACATTTGACCCCATTACGCATGCGCCTTACACATAATTCTTTCCCTTTTCAACCCATAGACAATACATAAGAGGGTGATAAGAATATAGTCTGGGGTCTAGAGAAACCATTCAGTTTGAAATGCTCGAGAACAATGAACTTTTCTGTTTGCTACCTACTTGTAGGAAGAAATATTACGGATAGCAGTTCAATACACGCTGATTATAGAGCAAAAATGGCATCGTCCAGCTATTTTATGTTATGTCCTGGGCGCCAGTTAATATGGACACTACGAGGTGCAGTTTGATAGGCCCAAAGTCACAATTCCACACGAAATAAAAATAATTGTAGCTTAACGCTACTTAAGGCATAATTAACTGGCTAACCCGGTAAAAAAGCTACATTAAAAATCTCAATGAAATAATGAATTTTTCAATTTTTATGATTAAGTGGAACGTTCTTAACGTAGATTGTTATTTTGTTAATTAAATCTTTTTAATTAAGACTTTTTTGATGTTTTTATTGCAATCCTCTTCTATAAAAAGTATAAATCATACGCGAAGTGTTATAAAACTGCAATAAATGTAATGATTATTACATTCCAAACATTTCGTAATTAAGAAAAGTCTTAAAATGTTTATATATGTAAGATTTATTTGTACTTGAAACAGATCAACTACTTTTAATTAAAAAAATCAATTTTGTTTTTCGAAATTCGCGTTTGCACTGTCCTTTTTAATATTGGTGTGCGTATATGTAGTGTAGGTATGTTATATCTGTCTAAATATACATACAATACAGTATTAAAAACACACCTACGCACAAATACTGTACCATATTCACCTACTAGGCTTATATCAGTGTCGACTTCATAACAGAACAACAGTAGATGAGGTGCAACACTTCATACATGATTCACCACTCATACATAATAATATGAGGGGAGAGCGTTTGTATGTAGGGTCAGAATTAACTATTCATCAGATACGTACTTGATTCTTCTGTGCTGCTTTGATTTTGTTCTGAATTCGAGATTGCAGAGTTCTTATGACATGTTTAGTCTTCAAAACTCAACATTAAAGTTACGTTCGGAAGGTATTAAATTAAGAGCGTTTTTCCGTTTGCACTTATGTTGGAGTAATAAAACCCAAGATAAATAATAGAAAACCTGAGTCATATTACCGGATCACTTTTGATGGTAAAAACATAGGGAATTTCCCCTTTTACCCCTACGTTGATGACCGACCCTGATGACATTTCGCTGGATCTTCAGTCGACCCGCGACTATGACTCGTGCAACCGCCTCGAAACTTTGGGATAAAAAAGTTAATTCTCTACCTTAAAAACCTATCGCGAATGACCCGGTAAGTAAACCGAATGTTTTTTTTAATACTTAAGTGTTTAATTCATTGTTTTTTATACAAATGCTGAGACACACAACGCGGTAGGTACTGGGAGAGCCGAGAAGTGAAAATCGAGTTTCACTGGACGTTGGGATTTTGGCTTCATATCCATCTTACACTGAACTGCTACGCGGTGTGACAACGTCTGACAGAGGTCTCCATAATAGTGGTCATCTTAAAACCCAAGTATGTTAGATCCGGTGAACTATCACGCTTAAACCAAAACACTCCCAGTTTTGAATTTCAAAACAATGCGGGTAAGAGAGACCATCATTGAATTTCAAAAAGAGGAATACCTTCTGGCGGCGTCGCCCTGGTGGTTCAGTTGGCATTCCATTTTCGAAGCATAGTACCTATACTATAACTTTTAAACGCTCGCGATTATCACTCATTTTACTATTTTAAACGGTCAACTCGCAATAATTATTTTATTTAGGTAAAACTATATTTATTTTATTTTATCCTAACGTTTCTGAGTCATAGTGTACTAAAATAGGAGGCAAGGCATGATATTACAATAGCAATTTGGCTGAGTAAAAGGAGAGCAATAATTTCACATGCTGGACTGGGAGCGATAGAAAAACATAGAATGTGCCAGCTGCATCTCCTCCCGGGCATGCTGTAAAAATCAGCTAAGGGATTTGAGGGTTTCATTATTGTATTTAAGGCGATGGGCTGACAACCTGTCACTAATAGCAATATAATATACAGACAGATCTATCTGGAATGACCCTCAAAACTTGTCAGACGTGGCGGAACGCCCTTAGGGATAAAGGCGTTATATTAATTATGTATCTATGTATATATAATTTTAGTTAAGATTTAGTTAAGTGGAGTTGTTACCGTATTTGCCCCAATGTAGACTTAGTTTAAAGTACCTAACAGTAGTTTTTATTGACTTATACCTACCTTAACATAATTAGACGTATTTCTATATTATTATCCTACACATTTATTAAACCACTAATTAATGGAGAAAAATAAACCTGACCTATTGTAACACAAACTTTTATCAAGGCTGTTTGAACTTGTTTCCTGCTACGCTAGGTATTAAATATTAATACTTCGTTTTCTGATGTTTGTACAACTGTTTCGCATTTTAGTAAAACAACTTAAATAAGTTAAAATTATTAAAGGCAAAATGTCAAGAATTTTTAGTATTTTAGTTCGTTATTCTCATTTAAAAAGATTATTCGAAAAACATATTACATATTCTCAACCCCCAATACTTCAAAGTTAGAGTGAACAGGCATCTTCTGGGTGAGCTCGCTCCATCGTCGACTTCTTCTCTGTCGCTTCCTTAGACTGGAGTCAAGAGCAAACCCATTTCTAATAAAAAAAACCTATTACATGTAATTCGACAACTCTAATTTTCACATAATTATACTGTATCTCATTGTGAATCGTATTCTAGCGATGTGGTTCTCGTTCTTTCAACTTAGCAGAATAAAGACATGTTATGCAACATATTTCAGAAGGTGCAAGTGTGTAAGCCATGTGGATAGAACGTAGGTGTCTTGCTTCAGTCGCGTTATAGACAGCCTAGTAACAGGCTGGCAAAGGCGACAAGCAGGCCTGAGTGCTTTAGTTTTAACATGCTCTTAGCGTGTGCCACAGAATACATAATGCGCTCTTTACATTCTTGACATAGTGTGTTATCGAAGGTAAATAAACTGCCATGTATTCTAAAACCGTAACTTCATTCACCCAGGAGGATATTTACATACATACATAATATCACGTCTGTATCCCTAATGGTATAGGCAGAGCGTCAACGTCCCGAACAAAGGTCGTTCCGCCACGTCTGACAAGTTTTGAAAGTTGTGTGTATTGCTGTAGAAAAAGGTTGTCAGCCCATCGTCTTAATTACAATATAGGTACTGAAACCCTCGAATCCCTTAGCTGGTTTTTACAGCACGAGGTGATGCAGCTGGCACATCCTATATTTTTCTATCACTCCCAGTCCAGCGTGGAGGATTTTTAAATAATTTCTATTATAATATAATTTATCGCTAATAACCGAAACACAAATCACGTGACTGCGTTCCTTTTGTGTATTTTCCTGTTACTTGTCAAATATAATATAACTAATTTAAAAAAAATTTAAAGTTGTAAATTAAGCCCGATAAAATTACTAATTTAGAAACACTACAAAATCATAACCGCAAATTCAAACTCAGTCCTCTCCGTTGAGTAGAGAGCATACAAAAGTAGATATCTATGAATAAAACATGGCATAAGCATTCGCTGCATTGCGTGGCATTGCATGATTATGGTGACAACCGATGCTGAAAGTACTTATTAGCCGTGCAATGTATTCCAAACCGCCTTCTTAATTCCACACAAGTTTCGCAGTTAACAGAATCCAGTTGGCGTGTTTGCCAAGTGCTGGCCAGTGTGACCATAACAAAAAAAAAACTAGACATTTAAATATTGCCAAAAGTAGAGTAAAAACTGACAAATATGATTATATGACTGTAAAAGCGTCTCTGCAAGTAGATATAAATACTTGATCTTTTTGCATTATAAATTAATTAACAGCCAAAATCAGCATAAAATATTGTTAATCTACCAATAGTCGCCAATATTGAATCCAACCCACCCACATGTAGTTTAAGTTAACACCAATATTTGATCTTTTAACAATAACTTAGATTAAATAAATATGCTTAAGTATTTTCATGTCTTTTTCCTTTTCATATAAGTCAATTAAAATTGTAGCTTATCGACATAAACACAAGTTCGAACTGTCAAAAATGCAAAACTCTACCGCATATGGTCACACTGGTGTTCGCTGAAAATACATCGCATTCCGACCGGTTGTGCCGCGGCGTTTGCAGTTCATTGCACCCTCGCCAACCATTTGTTTACACTTTTATTTGTTAACTACGTAATGTACGTAGTATTAAGACAGGTATTATAAGTAGACTGGGATTCTGCGAGTCGCTCGACGGGTTTCGCGTTGTTTTGTTATTGTTGAGAACGCATCTGCTCAGGGATTTTATAATATACGACTAGTTTCTGGTTTTGGTTGGATGGTTCGATGAAACCATATCTGAGTTCTGGTTATAAAACAAAGATTACATATCCGACTGAATGGACAACACTTCTAATCGTATAATTTTGGGTCAAAATTGTTTTTTGACAAAGTTGTGTATGGCCAAGCAAGAAGTACTCTATCTTTGGTTTTAGCCATCTTTAATAACGTAACTGCATCTACACAACCTATCAAATAACGGTTTTAATTGCACGCTGAGACTCGTCACCTCAGGCTAAGTTCAATCTCGATTTTAAGTGAGGTGAACTGAAGCCAGTAGATAGGTTGTAGCACTTTCCTATAAATGATCCCTTATTATTTGAACTGGTGCTGCAAATCAGCGGACCTGCTTCAGGGAAGTAGCGGCACTCGATTATACGTGCCGGTTCACAGCTAATGCTACCGGCGACAAACATACGTTACATTACATACATTTTTTTTTAAATGTCTTAAATGAATGAATGTACAAACGAAGGAGGAAAATGACTAGACTTGATAACTTTTGGTAAGTTACGCCCTATCATCACTATCTAGATTGTGATTATCAATCTTATCATCAATGTCACAGTAGGTACTTACTAATAACTGACACAAAGAATTCATAATACTCATACTCAATGTACAAAGATAAAAATTTCCGCAACCAAGAACGACAGCACAGCATAGCATATAGACGTAAGTGAGGGTAGAGTACCTACCTAAGAAAGACCAAGTCGGTAGTAAAGTAACAAGGTGGTAAGTAACTCAAGAAGAATGTGACCATCATCAACTAAAAATAAAGGACACCTAATGCACAGAAAAAAAAACAGATTTCTCTTTGCCGTGGAATGTAGAGTCAATGTGGGTTGCTAATGCTAAGACAACTTTAGTAGCAACAGCAACCAAAGAAGAGAACAGAAACCTCAATGAACACAAAAACGAAATATCCGAGGACCATTGCCACAAGTAATGTCAATGTGGATGCTAAGACTGCATCGGTAGCAGCAACTAATGACCACCTCTGCTGCCCTCTGAAAACGTTAATAAGTCCGGTTTTCTTTCATTTGACGTTCGGGTTACTTGAGCACTTGCAAACTAAGTTATACTTACTAAACGAGCAAGCTGTCAGTTTAGATAATTTGAGTCGTTTTCATCTAACGTGTAACAAGTCCAGATAGCGTATAATTATAATAATTATGTATGCGATCTCGAGACTGCGGCTGCAGTTTTTATATGAGTATGACTGTACAAAAAACGAAAGATTTGAAATAAATGGAAGAACCAGTAATGTTTATCAAGGAATATTTAAAAATAGGTGCAGAGCCAATCAGAAATAACCAAAATATTTCTCTATCTAATGCACTTTCGTGATTTTATAATCTTCATTGTAGGTATAATCTTCAAAGTGTTTCGTTAAACTGATACAGAAAGAGGTATTCCATATTCCTTTACGAACTTAAGTTTCCAATCCTATAAGGTCCACTTGTTGAAGTTGAACCAAGTAACAGATAACATTGACCAGATTTGTAAGGTAGCGGCGGCGCGCTCTGATTGGCTGACGCGGCAGGCGCGGCCGCTCACTTCACAGCCGCTTGCGCAGACTTTGATACATACTTAGGTTAGATAATGGTATTGATTCGTAAGGGCACAAAATCACTAAATCTTGACTAAAATGGTCACCTGTCATTGTCTATCCTGAGAAAACAGAAAGGGACGACAACAACTTTGGTAAATATTTAGATAAGTCACACTCGCCACGAATCGATAGCAATTTCCTCGTCTATTTGCCTAATCGAATTTGTTTTTATTTTGAAAATTGGAATATTTAACCTTTTTTTTTGTGTTGACTGACCCAATTAGCTGTAAGGGTCGTGGGTTCGATCCCCACCTAACACCAAAATTGGTAAATTCTATTTAGAAACGTTCCGTACGAGAGTTTTCAATGCATTGCCAAACATTCTGATGTAAATTTGTAGTTGACGACTTGTTTTCGTTGCATAGGTTGAACAGCAAAGCTAGCATAATTTGTCATTCCTTTGCTAGTACTATTGTTTTCTAATAGCTTGGTAATAAATTAAGTCAATTAAGAATCTCCTTGTTCTATTTTCGTACCTGACCCATTTAACTGTATCATTCTAAAAGTAAAGCTACTAACAAATAAATGAATATATAAATCTAAACTTATAAAATCGTTTGTCCTTATACTGACTGACTGACTGACTGACTGACTGATTCATCAACGCAGAGCCTAAACTACTAAAGCTAGAATCGTTAAACTTAGAGAGCAAGTTTCTCTTATAACGTAACCTCCCACTAAGAAAGGATTTCCGGATTTTCCCTCCCTAAACGGGTAAAAAGGGGGGTTGAAGTTTGTATGAAAGTCCGTCAATTTTGAAGGTAGGATCTTCAAATTTTGTATTTAGGCTAATGATTAAAAAATAATTTATACGTGTTTCAGCATTTTTGTATTTTTCACCCCTTAGAGGGTTAAATAGGGGATGGAAGTTTGTATGGAAATTCCGTCAATTTTAATGGCAGGATCTTCCAATTTTGTTTTTGGGCTAAAGATTAAAAAATAATGAACACGTGTTTCAGCGTTTTTGTATTTTCCACCCCTAAGGGGGTTAAATAGGGGATGGAAGTTTGTATTGAAATTCCGTCAATTTTAAAGGTAGGAACAGCGCGGGAACTCAATCCCACGGGAAAACTCTTGGCTGCGGGTGAAACCGCGGGGCGGAAAGCTAGTAAACAATATACGTAAAACCAATATAATTTTAGTCTGGTTATTTGGTAACACGTCAACGCACAAAGAATGGAATGGAAAACATGGAATTTAATGGAACCCAAAAGCTAGCTATCATGCTAACTAGAGCCTCATAAATCACAAAGAAGCAAGTAAAGTTTAAAAAAATAATATAAAAGAGGTTCTTAACTAGGTACTTATTTTCATGACTGTACTAAGTATAATATAATAAGATTTTTGTACTAAGTATTCTCAAGGAGAAGAGTATTAAAACATCACTCTACACATAACAAAGGAAATGTAAAAACAACATAACATTCAAAACAAAGCTGTTAACTCTACACTTTAACATGAGCTTTTCTTTGTATGAACATTGTTTTATATTTATTTTCGTTCCCATTTCATCTGTTCTTATTTGGCCCTTTTCTCGTTATATCCTCTGGAAGGGACAACTTTGTATAAGAAGTAAGAGGAGCATTAAGTCTTTAACGTTTACATTCAGGGCAACATCGTCATAATGGCCAAGTACGGTGGCTCCCTGATAGCCATCAAGACGGTAGAGAAACTTGTTTTCTGCTTCGAATAGAAATGTCTTCAATATTATATTTTATACGACAAATATAGTTCAATAAATAACAGTAAATTTATCGAAACGTCCTCGTAAGATTATTGTTGTTTTAGTTTTTAGCACAAGTACCTAACCTACTTTCATAAAATCACGATCAGATTACTTGCCATGCAATGCCATCCATTTTCATATGCCAACACTACAAATTAAAGTTATTACAAATTAAGTACTTACAATTTGGTGCCGTGACCAGGATAACAAACAAAACAAAGTGGTCCTAACTTGACAAACTAGCAATTATACAGTGTAAAACAACGCTTCTACAGTTTTGACTTCTGTGCCCATCGCATAAACTAGATGCGATGACAAGCCCAGGTAGGATGTGAGTAATACCCGTGCGAGGGTAGTAGGTAAATTGCGATGGTAGATAACTCGTTCCTTATTCACTTCACGGAGACCGTTTAGAATAGGATCTGCAGGCTAAAGATTATCTTGGAAATGGGCTCAGACTATTTGCGCTCTGTGGTATCAGGACATACCATTTGGATTGAGAATAGTTTCGTTTTCTCTCCTGCCTGGTTCATAAAACCGTTATATTTAGACTTTGTTTGTACAATCTAACGAGAAATAGTAGAGCGGTTGTTTATCTTTCTTATGAAAAGTGGTACACAAATGTCAGATATAAAAGTTTCCAGGTTTTGTGTGTATTTTAAAACAGTTCTTGAAATAAGGAGCAAATTGTGTCAACTTGGCTCGAGACCAGGTTGTGACACTCTTTTTAAGATTACCGTAAATAGACATTACTGTATGAGCTGAGCATTACATATCTTAGAATAGGCAGGTTAAACTAATGACATACTTTGATAAGATGTCATATATTACTGTGAACATCATCCCAGCTTCACGTGGATACCCAACTCAAATGTTCTTTTTAGCACTTGTTTAAGAAAATTGAGAACTTCGTCACGTATGAATGAGGGTATATTGGTAAAAATTGTGAGGACATCTCAAATTAAGACGGACGTGAAATAATTCGCTTTATTCCGCTGATTTTTTGGTTAGAAAATACTAATTGTTTTTGGAAAAACTTTAAAATGTGCACGGACGAAGGGGACTTTCAAATAGGGACGTGTGTATGCGTTGTGCATTGTTGTAGCGACAGTTTGTCAGCCTAGTTCTTAAGTTTCAATACACCTTAACCCTTAATGTCCCCCTACTGGCTTTTAGCAAGAGTACAGCTGGATCATTTAATGTTTATTTTATATCGCTCCCAGTCCAGCATGAAAATGTTTATCTTCATCTTCATCGATAAACCGGCTTACATTTTTTGTAGCATCGATGTCCGCAACCACTAAAGACTAGTTGGCTAGCGATCGCGGTGAATACTCCAATGGCACTGTGTTATTACTGGTGCGCATGCGTTTACGAGCGATCCTGTCACGGTCGCCTAATTGCAGCTGCGCTCGCGCATGTACAGTCCGCATAATAAATAGATATCTTTTGTGAAATTAGCAATTACCCGAAGGAGTAAACCTATTTGTATAATTTTGTCGTATACTACCCCAATAATAAGTTTTATATTAAACTGCCAGGAGAACGCTTTGTTTTTGATAGGTACATAAATTCGCAAAAAGTACCTAGTACCTACCTACTTGCTTGTCTTCGAAGCTTATCTGACATTCACATTATCGGTTAGCGACTCTTTAATATTGATAAAAGAAAGTATTAAAAAATATGTTTTTTGTAAGTCGGAGCAATGACACTTTTTGCCATCTTATCTGGATTTAACTATAGTTCAATATTGAATATACATATTTTACATACTGGTGCTCTTCATTTTTAAAAGGTTTAATTTCAATCTACGTTCCTACGCATTTATTGTACAAAATATAATCAGCAGAAACAGTATTTTCAATTGGTTACTCTCTCTTTGTAATGGTCATTCTATTTCTTGTAAGCTTAGCCGCCTAGTACTTCAAAGGCACTTAGCAATTTCTGCTATCCTTACTTGGAATTAAGTTTAATCCCTTTTTAAACGATATACGAGCGGAGATGGCCGGTCAGTGCCCAATGCGATATTAGCTCCGCAACACATTAACGTAAATAAGCATTCACGAGGAATGTTATGTACGTTTCAGATTCCTTTGCGAGAATGTTTCTGTAAATTTAATTATAGGTTTTAATGGCATTACTGAAAATTGTGTTTACGTTTCATTGTAGGTGACTCTTCAAGTATTTTCAGCCGATGTAGATTTTTACCGTAGGTTTATTATCTTTTTGTGTCTTGGCTTGTTTTTCTTAAAACCTTATAAGAACAAAATGTGTACGTAAATCAAAAAAATTACAATTTTGAAATCTCTGAAGGTGTCTTTGGTGATTTAATGCCAATGACTCTTCATTTTTACTTCTTTAGTTTTTTGGACAACTTGTTCGTCTTATTTGAATATGACGTACCTTATATTCTATCATTGGTCTTTCCAGTTAACTTTATCTTGATCTTTATGCCTGGAGGTGCATCAGTTGGTTCATCTACGCACGTTCGTATAATTTTAAGATGCAAAACGTTGATATTCTTATTTTGTTCTATTTTTACGCCGGTACATCGAATTACGAAAGAAAAACACGAACAATAAATCAACTTAAGGTAATATTTGGAGGTAAATTTAAAAAAGATAATGCTTTAGAAAAAAATATAAAGGCACGTTAAGAAGAACTATACCCTATATTATTCGGAATAGTGATACAGGCTATTATTATTATATCCTAATCTGGTCTGAACGCAAATATTGTCACGATATTGCCTTAGCTTGCAAAAATTTCGCTCCTCAAAAGATTTCTATAGTATAGATTATACAAAATTGCATAAATTATAACCAACTGGAGCTGGTGCAACTACACGGTAGCAGATCGGCCGATCGAGGCGGGCCCACGGTAACTGTATTTAAACCACCCGTTACTTTACAAGCCTGGGTTACCAGCAAATCCTCGTTTGATACTTCATGCTACCTTTGGAGATTTAGTCATTTATAAAGACATAGATTATGGTGTAATATAAAGTTCGTTTTTTCTTGCCATGGAGTTGACTCTCTATCGAATATATTAATTGAGTTGTCAGCAAATCCTCTTTCTCTCTAGACTAGACTTACTGAGATTTAACATTCTTCACCGAAAACGTGAACTAAAGACTTCTAATGTAATATGCATACGTACGTTTATCTCGTTCTTTGTTACCATGCTGTCATTGAGGATCAATTTGATAAGATTAGTTGTTTGCCCTTAAAAGATTTAAGATTACGATCGTATTTCGCTATCCGGTTTATGTAAGATAAGGCATTATCGCTTATCCTTCAAGTCTTGGTAATGAAAGCTATCTAAGCAAAGCAAGCTCAAAATGAAGAGAAAGTAACAGCGCGTTCAAAACAAGTACTGAGAGTCACGCTACTAGAACAAGTGACCCGTAGATATCTGAAGCCTAGAAAAGACGTTTATATTGACGATATCTTAATAAACGACGACAGTACAAATCACTCAATTTCCAAGGAATATTTTGTGTGTTATTTCAAAAAGCTTTTGAACTGATTTCAGAGAGTTTTTGATATCTTTGTCCAATTTGTAATTCGCTTGACCCAGCCCACAAATTATTATCAATAACAAAAAAATACTGTTCTATCTGTATGTAATTATAATTATGAAGCTATCAATAGAGTACGGCTGATAAAAGTATCATAAAACTAGTAGGTACCTACGTAAGCCTTTTGTATTATTATCTTTGAGATAAAGTTGTTTTGCGACTGATGATAACGTACAGACATAACATGTGTGGTTTTATGTAAGGACATTATGAAGTGTTTTCGAAATTATTTGTAGAAAGATCTTTGAGGTCAAAATTAATGAAGGTGCCATATATTTTCTTTCTCTTAATATTTTTTCTTACGTCCTTTTTTGTTGTTTAAGAATTTTATGTGCACAATATTCGTCTTTAGTTTCTCTGTCATCACCATCACGTTGCATCATTATTTACATGTTATTTTTGGCATATTCTTTTACATTACGCGCAATATTATTTTATTCGGTGTTTATTTTTGCGCGTATGCCCTCATAAAGAATCCTTGGCCTTATCAAGTTGCGAATACTGTCGTCTTCCTATCGCTCAGCCTTGTGTCGTATTTGTAGCACACGCGTGACTATCTAAACGCAAATATTCTTAAATATTATATTGTTTAAATTATTTACCTAGTTTCTCTTCGTTCGCGATCTTGGAGCGAAAGTTTTCTGTCCGTAAATTATGGACCAAAAAATAAAATGGAGTATGTATTGCATAGTAGTCTTTTCTATTATTTAAATATTAAGAGGATTGGGTCAATAGACTATATTGGCATTCATATAGTCTATTTACCGAAGCATCTAGTTTTTTAATCCTATCATTTTTATATAATTAGGATACTATTAGCGTCTTAATCATTTCAATATTTCTGTTGATGAAGATAAGTGTAAAGACACAAGTTGACATTTATGCATTGATATATTGATACCTATGATACTCCATGTAGAAAGAGGTGAAATTTGCCTGTGCTTGCCCGTGATGACATGAGAATGAGAGGCTTAGTTTTTGCTTTGCCGACCTTGCAGAAATCTTCAAATGTTTCTCAAATCCCCGATTGTTTACCAAGCCAAGTCATGTTGTAACTCTATCCTAGTCGCCTTCCTTGTATTAGTTGTATTGCCATAATAGTGAATAACAGGCGAGAACATGTGAATGTGATCAATAACATTAGTCAACGACACGTGACCGTGCTGTTTTCATAATAATTAAATCATTATTATTTCCGTCGCCAATAATCAAGTGTCCGTTACTTTATAATTAATCAGCTACTTATGATCTATGCCCTTCTAATCTAATGCAATTAAAATCATGATTCAGTAAAATACTTGTATAATGATGATAATATAATAGCATTTGATTTTAAAATGAATATAGTAATATTGATGGAACTTAAACAGCTGAACAAAGGGGGAAAACAACAAAAGATACCCCGAAAGGCATTGAAGAAGGATTGTACCAGATAATGAAGCAACAAGATCTACAAAGGAACAACCATAAAACCGTGCAAGTTACTGGCGAAATATGGCTGTAGGCCAGGAAGGGATAAGCGCTAAAACAAGGGTTGAAATAACCAATTGATGTCAGCAAGATATTGTGATATACGTCGACGACGTGATATTTGTTAGGAGATTATAAGATCCTTGTTTACATTCAGAATTCCAGTTCGACTCTAATAAAGAAATTGGAATGGGTATTGCCAGTAAAGCATAATGTGTGCTATGAAGGCGACGGAATCGTCGAAATGTCGGTGGCTGTAGGCTAAAAGGAGATAAGCGCAGAAATATACCAACTAATGTCAACAACTTTCATGATGCATGCATACATTGACGATCTTATAGTTATTGGTGGATTCTAAGATCTTGTTTACAATCAGAGCTCCAGTTTGAATCCATTAAGAGAATAGGAAGTGAGTAGTCAGTAAATATAATGTGTGTTATGAAGGCGACTATGTTTGTGAATCCATACTGTTGGGTCGTCGGTTTGTTTATGTTTCGCGAAGGTTTTCCCCCATTGTTCGAATGGTTTAAGGCCATTCTAACTTCTCTAATAGCTGTTATGCCGCTAGTTTAGCGAACTTCGAGGTTATCGTGTATTTGAATATTGGATTTCTTGCGATAATCACGTCACGACGATTGTTTTGTTGTTATAAGACTCGCTTGTGAGGTTTCGTGTAATATAATGTTTTGTATAAGATTCTTATAAGGTTTTGTTTTGATAAGACTCACCTGTTTCCTTTTGAGGGACAGGTGCGGCGTCTGCGGTGGCTTGAGCGTGACCGGCTGCGTCTCGCGCACTTCCAGTTCATCCAGAAATATGTTACACTTCTCCTTTTCGGGCTCATCCTCAGAGACGAGCAGGAACCGTCGCCAGCGCGTGGAGTCGAACCCCCAGTGGCAGGTGCGGTGCTCGGAGCCGTGCGAGTGGCACACGAAGCGACGTGGCGCGTACAGCGCCCGGCACTCGGCGCACTGCACCAGCCCCGGCGCCGCCGCCACCACGCCGCGCGCGCCTCCGAAGCACTCGTGGTACACGCGGAACCCGCGCACCAGCTGCGGCCGCGCGCCCAGCGGCGCGTGCAACAACGCGGCACATAACCGCTCTGCGTCCGTGTGCGTGATCAGCCCGCACGACGGCGCCGACCGCGGCAGCACCCCCGTTGACTTCAACTCGTGCAGCTGCTCCGGCGTGCATCGCGAACAGTAGATCTGCAGCTCGTCGCACACTCGATTGATTTGTTCTAGACTGAAATCCGTGAGCACGCTCGTCAAGATCTGCGGCAGACACAGGCGCCGCTCGCCACCCACGCTGAAGCAAGAGATCGGCTCGCCCTCCAGCAGCGTCTCGCCGCGCTCGCCGAGCACCGGGTCTGCGGCCAGCAGCAGCGGCGGTGCGGGTGGCGGCGGCGGCGGCGCCGGCCTGATCGCCGCGCCCCCCGCCCCCGCGCCGCCTGCCCCTGTCCCCGCCGCGCCCGGGCCCTGGAGGCTGCGCGGCGCCGACGCCTGGTACGTCTTCAGCACGGACGTGATGTGAGGCGTCACCACATCCATGGTTCGCGGGCGCGCATGTCACTCGCCTCCGCGCGCCACGCCGCGCTCCGCCACCGGTGCGGACATGTCTACCGGAGCGCCGACTTTGCGGGCCGTCGCGACGGCCGGGCCGAGCGAGGCGTCCGACAAACGGAATCCCCGCCCCGCCGTCGCGCGCACACCCGTGCAAAAACACAGAAATAACCGCTGCTCGAATTCCGTACACTGCACTTTTCCGTTGAAATTCACTTGATTATTCACTTTTGCATTATATTTGTGTTGTTTTTTGAAAATCTAATTGAACTGGTTTGTTTTGGTTCCGATAGGAGGTGCTCGCTCGTGGAGGTGCGGTGTGCGAGTGGGGCGCGGACGCCGGCGACCGGCGGCGCTCGCGGCAGACGGATGGCTCGGCTACTGGAGAGTCTAGCCGTCCCCCCGCGCCCCGCCCGCCCGCCGCGTCACGTGACCGACCTTCCCGTCAAAATATCCAGAATGGCGGCGCGAGCCGCGCGCCGTCACGCACATAGAGCAAGCCAGCAGTAGAAACTAATGATGTTTCTGGTCTACATTAATGAAATTATAAAAAAAATACACACAATCGAACTGAGAACCTCCTATTTTTTTTTTAAATTGTTTCAAAATAAACGTGTGTCAGCAATAGAAGCTAATTTTGTTTCTGCTCTACGTTATTAAAATCTGTAGAAACATCAGCAATAAAAGCTTTTGTTTCTGCTCTACGTTATTAAAATCTGTAGAAACATCAGATTTAACAGCTTTTGTTTCTGCTCTACGTTATTAAAATCTGTAGAAACATCAGATTTAACAGCTTTTGTTTCTGCTCTACGTTATTAAAATCTGTAGAAACATCAGATTTAACAGCTTTTGTTTCTGCTCTACGTTATTAAAATCTGTAGAAACATCAGCAATAAAAGCTTTTGTTTCTGCTCTACGTTATTAAAATCTGTAGAAACATCAGCAAAAAAAGCTTTTGTTTCTGCTCTACTACGTTATTAAAATCTGTAAATATAAACGTCAGCCAGCAATAGAAGCAAATGTTGTTTCTAATCAACATTTTTAAAATCTGTAAATCTATAAAACGTCTGTCAGCAAGCAATACAAGCATATACGTTATTGAAATCTGTTTAACTAAACATTTGTCAGCAATAAAAGCAAAATACCTATTGTTTCTGCTCTACATTATTAAGATCTGTAAAACTAATCGTCTGTCAGCAACAGAAGCAACTGTAATTGTTTCTGCTCTACATTATTAAAATCTGTAAAACTAATCGTCTGTCAGCAATATAAGAAATGTTATTTCTGCTCTAGGTATATTATTAAAATGTGTAAAACTTAGCGTCTTTCATCAGTAGAAGCAAATGTTGCTACTACTCTGCGTAAAAATTGTATTTTTTTTTTGCTGAACCCGGTTTCCTCCGAGAAGAAAATAGCACTAGGCATAAAACAAACTCAACGACCACCAACTCTACACCACATAATCTATGCCGTCGCGACACGCGCGGGGTAAGCGAGGTTCGCGGGGGGAGGGCAGGCGGTTCGCGGGGGAGGGGGGCAGCTGCGTCTACCGCGGGCTCAGTGCTCCGTGAAAACTGCTTTTATCACTAATAACACGCACCAAGGTAAACTCTACCTTATTTCTTACACCCACAGTCTTCTTTGGCGCACGTTTTTGAGCTCTACATTTATCATAGCACACGGTCTTATAAGAATCCGACTGAACTCAACGGAATAAGGCTCTTTTTGCAGTGTGCCGAGTTTGTTTTGTAATAGAAATAGTATGTGAGAACGTAGACCCTGTAGTTGTTAGAAGTCGAGGCGGATAGGAAGGTAGAGAAGTTGCGAATTCATGATAGCGCGCTTAGTAACAAGATAGGTATTCTACAATAAAAAAAAACTGCTAAGGTAACAATACCTAAAGTGCAAAATTATATGGTAAATCCCATGATTTTAGAAGAATCGAACTGTACATACATATAATCACGCCTTTATCCCTATTGGGGTAGGCAGAGCGTAAACGATCTAAAAAAAAGGTCTTTCCGCCACGTCTGACAAGTTTTGAGGGTTATTCCAGATAGATCTGTATATTGCTTTTGCTATAGTGACAGGTTGTCAGGCCATGGCCTAAATTACAATACTGAAACCCTCAAATCCCTTAGCTGATTTTTACAGCATGCCCGGGAGGAGATGCAGCTGGCACATTCTACGTTTTTCTATCACTCCCAGTCCAGCATGGAAGTACCGTAGATAGTCTTTATTAAACGTCTATTGAAAATCTGAAAGAAAACCCCTGTAGGTATAATACAGAATAATTCTCATTTTCCAATAGTCGTAGAACTAATGAAACATTTCAGATGTACCTACCTACAGCTCACCTAGAGGTAAAGGAATAATTTTCATGATAAATCGTGCTAAAGATCGATAAAGATCGATAGTTATTTTCGGTTTGAACAAACACGTGTAAGAAAAAATTAGTTTGCAACGAAAAAAAAAAAGAATTGAGTTATTTTGTTTTTATTATAAATTTTGGGCTTTCCCATAAAAATTGTCTGATCCAGATGGTCAATTTGTATGGGAAAGTAATTTTTTTATTTCCTCAAAGAATTTCCTTGTTCAGTTACGTTGACTGAGCAACCCCTTTCAGTTTTCGGTGCGCTGTCCCTTACACCCGGTATGTGCCTACATAAGAAATGTCTTGAGAATCCGTCAAGGATAGGATATGATATGATAATGATGGATACCTTCATATTAGGATGCCCAAATAACAACATGAAATTTGTAAGAAATCACTGTGTTTAATTGAGATCAAAAAAATTACACAATTATTTTAAAATTATTATAAGTAATAATTGTAATCAAGAATATCACAAATCAGCTTCCTAACTTTATATTAATCAATACCTGATTTTAGCGTCGATGCTAACTTACACTTTTCTAATATAATTTTTATTCCTTATTTCAGAAAATAACAGGACCAATTTAAAAATACTTTAAAAATTCGATCGCCAGAATCGACATAAAAACTTTACAAAATATAAACTCTACAACCTACAAACTCTACAACCGAACGACTTTTACTTCCTTACTTACTATGTTTGTACGATACAACTAGAAAGACCTACGAAAATATACGAATCTGCACAAAATATCACAGGAGACTTAAAAATATTAAAGAAACAATCTCTGGTCGGTAGTTACAGTCTCCTAAAACTATTACCTAATAAATAAAATAACATAAAAGTCGGCTTACTTCAAGTCTATCCCTCATAAGGCCCGTAGTTCCTGGATTCTATAAACTGGTAGACAACCAGCAGAGAGCGGAACTTGATGTACACCGCCATGTGTTCGGGCGTGTGGCCCAAACCTTGGAGAGATGCTAGCAGCTCGCAGGTCGGCTTGAAACCGGAGTCTGTTCCTGCAGAAGATAAAAAGATATTTATACTTACCTACCTACTTTGCCAGCCTCCGACAGGATAGGTATAAGCCGTGCGTTTAAAGAAACGATCTGAAAATGGCGACCGGATGTCGTTCCCTCTTGCTCTAACATATATCTGTCTATACTCGCACACCACGGTACTGCTAGCAAAAAAAATAATTAGTTTATTGTGGCTGGCGCGTAAGTATTATTGGATGAAAACTGAAAGAAAAACATGAATTCTGATAAGCAAGGCAAAGTTCTGCGAAATGATACCCGAAGAATTGTGTACAAGGTAGTCAAATACTTCGAATACTTCTTCACATTGTCCCCACCTCGCCACAACATTGTCCCCACCTTGCCTCTGCCTTGCCCTACCTTGCCCACACCTTGCCCCCACCTTGCCCCTTCATTGTTAAAAAAATGTTTACCTACACTTGATTAACGACAATCTAGTTTGCTGCCACTACCGGAAGTAACGCCGGCCATTTATAGATCGTTTCTTTATGTGCACGGGTTATACCAGATTATGCCAAATATGGGAACTAAACATTTTACGCTATCAGGACTCGAACCTACGACTACGACGTTTTATGCTGCAACTGTAACCATTAGTTTGCAACGAAATATGTACCCGAAAGGATGTGAATCTGCTCATGAAACTAAACAACTTTCCCCAAGGAACATATGTCAAAAAACAAAAATACCCTTTCTGTTACACCCTGTATAAGCTATCCGTGTTTAAATTAATTTCATTTCATTTATTTATGGATAGCTTTTGATATTTCTGATTTTGAAAAGTTAACCACTTTTCGTAAAATAATAAGATCTGGAGGGGTGTGGTTGCCGGCAGACGTAGGGCTTTATAGGTAGGTCCTGTAACTTGCCGACGCGACGACCGTTTACTTTGAAGCAGGCGTTATTTTGAAGAAGCAGTTGGCTGCAGAAATTATGTGATAATGGCAATAGCTTCAGTAATATATCCAAGGCCTGAAGCAGCATTATCTGCGAATGTTTAATCCCGCTCTGCGCTCGCCGGTCCGCCTGCCAAGAGTGGTATAGCAAACACCTCGATTGGGGAAGGTCCATGTTTAGTACTGTTCTGTTGGTCAGGAACAGTTAATAAAACAAAACAAACATACCTTGCGCCACCACATCGCTGGCGGTGGTAAGCCATCTCCTATACTGTTTCTTCTGACTGTCACTGAGGGTTGTGGTCGGCCATTTGCCGGTACAAGCCGGACAGTTACACACTCGCGCGAAACGGTACAACTCTATCATACGCTCCTTTATTGTGAACTGGGGGGCGTGCATCGCGTCGAATGCATGTTCCCTAAAAATAAAAAAGGTCTAAAAATACTATAAATGCAATTTATAGTGTTAAAGGCACTTGTGATGACAGTAAGAGAAAACGAAACGCATTGGTTTGTCGTCTGTTAACTATGTTTCGTCCTCAGATACGGAAGCAAAGCAAATGCAATATAATTGTCAAGATTTTTGAAAAAAAAAAAATATATAG
Organism: Scrobipalpa atriplicella; assembly: GCA_029255725.1. NCBI lineage: Eukaryota > Metazoa > Arthropoda > Insecta > Lepidoptera > Gelechiidae > Scrobipalpa > Scrobipalpa atriplicella. The sequence goes on from JARACY010000572.1 coordinate 52,063, forward strand.
GGAATTAAAAAAAATGCTGACCAAACTTTACAGTGTAAACCTACCCATGAGACTGAACAAGGATCATAGGCAAATGATACCGTCTGTTCAAGGTCTTTTCTGTGTGAGATAATTTTTTTTTCATATTCTGATCTACACTTGAAGAAAGTCTTTCAGTTCCATGGGTACATTCACACTCTAAAGTTTGGTCAGCTATTTTTTTTTACTCCCTGTATCAGTAAGGATTGTTGGTTTCCTCAAGTTAGCTAAATCTGATATGAAAAGTGCCTAAAGTAACATAATGTTGTGTAACTTACACATATGAAAGGGTAAATTCTTCTCCTCTCTTGATTGGCTGCAGGGCAACCAATGCAACCCTGTCATTCAACCCAATTGGCAGGAGATTAGCAAAACATTCCTGCCTCAGTTTACTGGCGAACGGAAAATACCCATAATTCGGAACAATAGACTTTAACATCTGGCATTGTCTATCGTCTGCGACATTATTCAATCCAATTTTGTTGTAGAATCGTAACAACAAGTTCATGCTCATTCGGGCTACAGCGCGAATAGCTTCATCCTTCTGAGCAGGCTTGATTGGAAAGAAAAATGGTGCGTTGATCAAATGTTCCAAAAATGTAGCACACATGAAGGCAAAATTATACTTCGCCCCATCTTTCACTTCTCGCATGTCAATAAAATTCAACATTGAGAATTTATACTTGCCATCATACATCTGATCAACAGTACTGGTTGCCATTCGCTCTGATCCCATACTAAATGATGCTTCAACAAATTCTTTCCATGACTCGCACTTCTGTTTGATTTTTATGACAGTTCTGAATGTAATTCGGCTGTACGGACCACAGAAGCCTCCTTGTAGCATCTCCATGATGTAACATTCCACTCCATGACTTTCTTTCATGCAACTGTCCTTGCAGTCTTTATTGCAGAACAATGCATAAGTGCAATTTGAGCAAGGAATAAGATTGAGAGACATTTTATGGCAATAATAGCAGCAGAGATAGTAATTCATTGGATTCAGCAGAGTTGTAAATGCTTTATCAATAGCAACAACTGTTCCTACTTTGATATCTTTGGCAGCGGTCACTTTGGGCAGTTGAGTCACATGATCAAGAACAATTTTAACATCATTTGATGCACAAGGTATGTGCGGGTGTGTTTTCACATTCATTTTAAACAAGTCAGGGAACAAAGCAAATCGGCATCTCTCTCTCCATATGTTTTGTTGGCAGTCAAGTTTCCTCTTTGTCAATTTTTCCAAAATATCATTACTGCAGTTAAGTTTCAAGCAAGTTTCGATGTCATTGAGACTGGCGCTGTAATTTTTTGTTTTATTTAACAGTGCAGATCTGTTGCTGTAAGCAAGAAGCATTGCCTTTGTATTAGTATGGGCATTAAGGAGTGCCTGGTTGTAGAATATTAAAGCTGATTTATACTTCCCAGCCACATACTCCTTGTTCCCTTCTTCTCTGAATGCAGTAGAGAGTTTCTCACTTTTCCATTTTTCTTCAAACTTTGGCATGGTCTTTGTTTCTCTAAGAACTTGCAAAGCGGTCATAGCCAGTTCACCCAGGTCATCTGTCCTCAAACAAGCGTAGACTCTTTCTAGAGGCTCCTTGTAGTCTTGGAGCTTTAGGAACAAATCAGAAACATGATACTCCGTCATGGTATAGAGATTGTCTTCTCTGAAATGAAAAGGAATTGCGTTGTAATGAGTGGAAAGTTTTGTTTTGTTCACCTACCTCCACCTCTCTCAGAGAGTCAACAAACAAAGCACGGTGGGTCAAAACAATTTGGAGAAAAGTTATTTAGAAATGAGGTTTTGGGGGTATTTGCTTACTTTTTTAAAATAATTTGCCTTGTCAATGGCTCCACTTATTCATACTTTATCACTGAACAATATGATTATGAACTACACAACAAATTAACTACACACAACTTTCTTTTCAACAAACAACAGGCAAGATAAACAAATTCACAACAAATCCGCCATTTTTACCAACCGGAAGACAATAAAACATTGTCTCTGGATTTCGTTCAGTTTCCGCCGGTTTTTTTTAAAGCTTCTCTGCCGAACTGAAATCAAAATCGATTTAAAAAAATCCTGTTCGTGATTTACGATTATGAGAAAGGATTCGGTGCTTATTACTATTATTACTATTAGCCTATATTGTCCCACTGCTGGGCAAAGGCCTCCCCATCCTTCTTCCACCTCTCACGATCTTTGGCAACCTCCCACCAATTCTCGCAATATGCATCCAGGTCATCTCGCCATCTTTTCCGAGGTCTACCCCGTGAACGTTGTCCGTCAGGGGGGACCCATTGGGTGACAACATTTGCCCATCGCTCTGGGTGCATACGGTGCTTATAAATATAAAAAAATGTTGTAATGTGCGCCGAATCGGTATAATTAATCGTATCGTACGATCGTTCGTGATTGATTGATTGAGGGTCACAAGTCACAATCACAACATCCATCGAGTCGATTCGAGTTCGATTGAGTCGATCGAGTCTGCGTTTGTTGTGTGTATCCGAACACAGCATTGTCTATGGTTCATGACGTCAAAGATAAATGACAGTTTGACTGACAGTGACATATTGTCAAAATTCTACAATTTTTCTGGCACTCCATTCCATTCTTCAAACTGGATTTCCGCAATAAAATTAGTTGAATCGCTTGCAACAACATCATTCGGCTTCTAGCCTTCACGTAAGTAGTATAATATGTTATTAAAGATTAGATTGTTAGCCGATCCGTGACCGAAGAAAATGGGCGGACCTTGAACCATTTTGCGCTTTACAATCGCGTAAATACGCTTTAACATTATCATTTGTAATTATTTCATTGTTTTCTAGATTTTGATGGATCCTTGGGGAACACAAGTAGTAGAAGCTGCTGAGGTTGTTGTGAAATTCGAGGATAATTTTGAGCCTACTGCCGAATCCGCGAAACTGTCTGACTCCGCCGAGTACCTTGCTGTTTTGGGTAAATAATCGATTTTCTACATTATCTTATCAGAATTTTGTATTTCAATGTTACCAAATTACTTTTTAATGGAGCAAGACCGCAAAGTTGTGCGCCGTCATCTGGTTTCGTATTTCGATTCATGTAATATGATATTGTGGCTTACCAAAAGGTACCTACCTATAAAATGCAGTGTAGGTGTGGGTTACACCCTTCGATTTCCGTCAGTACACTGCACTTTCTCAGTGAGGATACACTATTAAAGCCAGCTCAATATATTTTACTTTAGAGGTATTTAATTTAAAATTAATTTAATCTTTTAATCAACTACAAACTTTCATCATACTGTTAATCATGTTAGTTACAAAGTTATGATGTGTGTTAAATTACATTATAATTCTAAAACAACAATATTTAATTTCAGAGAGAAAACTCAAAGCAGTCAAAAACAAGAATAAAGTCGTTGAGAACCTTGCTGCGTACCGGGAAGATTGCCTGAACCGTTTGATGAGAGACGGCTGCGATCTAGACCCAGTCATCGGAGACACTGACAGCGAGAAGCTACTGCAAGACCAGGAATAATCAATAGATATTGTAAGTAACCATGGCTACGGCAATGGCAAACAACATTGATCTGTCAGGATCGTGCTATGTGGTCGTTACAGGTGCTTCCCAAGGTATTGGTAGAGCTATTGCGGTGGAGATCTCTCAACAACTCGGCTCTAACTCCTTGATGCTCCTTCTGGCACGTAACAAGGGTGAACTGGCTAAGACTGCTAGTCTTTGTGCATCTGACAATGTGAAAGCTGTGTATGAGTCTATTGACTTGTCCAAAGCAAACCTGAAAGATATGAATGCAGTTCTTAAAAACTCTTTGGCTGGAAGGGATCTGTCAGCGTTCACCAAAGCCATTATTTTCCATAATGTTGGCTCTCTGGGCAACTTGGCTATTGACACAGCCCGCATGGAAGATGTAGAGGAATTGCGGCAATATTTTGATTTGAATGTGTTTCAAGTTATTGCACTGAACACACAATTCCTTAAGATCTTCCAGGAGATTGAGGATAGAGTGGTGATTGTAAACATAACCTCTCTGTGTGCTATCAAACCGATGGGTGGCATGGCCTTCTACTGCAGCGGCAAGGCTGCCAGGGAGATGTACTTCAGAGTACTTGCTGAAGAAAAGAAACATATTAGAGTGTTGAACTACTCCCCTGGCCCGGTCGAGACAGCCATGATTGATTACGTAATTGCTGAAGCCGTAAACGAAAATTTGAAAGATGTGTTCAATTCATTCAGAGTTCAAGGAACTCTGTTGAAACCTGAGGTTACAGCTAAGAAATGCATCAAAGTTCTCATGGCTGGTAAATTCTCTGCTGCCGAGCATGTAGATTACTTTGATGAGGAATAAAGTAACAATTTTATACTAATGAAATCTTTGTAGCTTTCTTACTGTTTACTTGCCAAATTAATGTTAGTAGAAAACTGTCTGGTACATATCTCTAGGCCTATCATGTCTTTAATTAGATACAACATACATATCTCAACTTTTTGTATGTTATAAAAACGTGTTTTCGCCTTCGTATTTATTATCGCTGTTATAATAATGGTAGATGTATCTGTACCTAATTAAAACATAAATTAACTGTCAGTATACTGGTTCCTACTATCTGGTGTTGTGCAATAACTAATAAAGTTAGTAAAAATCTCGTAAATGTTTGTGATAATATTATTTCTGAAATACCTGAGTTATTTGATCTTTAGAGGCTCTCTATTATTGGAATAAATCATGGTACACTTTTATCTGTCACAAAATTAACTCTATTTAAATTAATTTAAACTCATTAAACATTAAAAATATTTTATTTAAATTTTATAAATAGTCAAAAGATCTGACGTGTAAAACAATATGTATGTTATATTCTAAGAAACTTATACATTCTTAATACATTCCATATTATGTTATGTAACAATAATAACATTTATGTATTACTTTATGTATGTAACAGATGTTTATGAATGCAATTCATATAAAAATAAATGCTTGAATTTCAAAATGTCTTTTAATGTTTCCTTTTTTCTCCTTTTATTTTCAATTGATTATATGAGTTACATTCATATTGAAATCAACTTATCTTTTGTAGAAGCAGTTAGATTTATTTAAGACATAAAGAAACTATGATATTCAAAACATGAAGAGATAAGTTGATCAATCTGTATGTTTCTTTTACTATATTTATTATCATTATTTTAGTACCCTTTGACTCCTATTATCTTCTCGCTCGCGTAACTAAGCACAGAAAGAGGATCAGAATTTTGAAGTTGAGTTATCATTATCATATCAATTTACTGAAATACTAATTTAATAGTTAGTGACTTGACAAGTACCTACCTAAAGAAGGCGGCCTTATCGCTTTTAGGCATCTCGAGGTCACAGTAAAAGAAATATAGTGTGTAATGTACATTTAATTTTTTTTCTCCTCTAAATAAATCTAATCTAATCAATCTACTACGAATATGCGCACGGTGCATGTTTGTACCTACTAGAAAAATCAAGGGGATGGTATACCTACTGACTCGAAACCATATAACCCACAACGATCGTTATAGCATAATCTAATCTGGGAGCATGGTTGTTAGATAGAGACAAGTTAGCGAAGCAAGCACAGCCGTACCATCCATTTCAAAAATTATTTCGGCTTATTTTCGCACTACTATTTATATTCTGAAACTGCGAGATTTCGATACATTAGATCGCCCACTGGCCAGTGTTATCTACAGCATTATACAGACGCTTAAAATCACAAACCTTCAATACGTAAAAGACGCAACAAAACAAAAAGAGTAAGTAAGCTCCTTTTTAGATGTACCGTCCTTTACTTTTACGAACGCTTCGCATGATATAATCGTGCAACAGGTGATGTGATGATGGTGATTGTACAGATCCGTTTATTCCAGAAATGATGCAGCAATGACGGGCAGGAAGAGCCTGTTCATGTTTCTGATGGGGCTGGCGTGGCGCTGTCGGTACAGCATGCCGCTGCTGCTGTCCGGCACCGTCGCGGCGCTGGGCCACGCCTGGATGTTCCAGATCCGGGTGCATACCGTGCATCGGCTGCACGAGAATGAGGTGCGTCTTTTGGGTTTCCGATCTGGAGTTCGTGAATGCGATCCATACGATATGCGAAGAAATGAGTAAGACATTGCACGAAAGATGATGAATGAATACGTTACGCGAGCGAAGCGAGCGCGACTTAACTAAACAACCGAATCAGTACGTACATTACGCTAGTAAGCGAGCGCGGTCTATGTTACGCGAGCGCGGAATCGCAGAAAGCTCAAATAAATCAATACGTTACGCGAGCGAAGCGCGACCTTTAACTAAACAAAGCCGAATCAATACGTTAAGCGGGTGAAGCGAGCACATCCTACCACCAAACTTAAATCAATACATTACGCGAGCTAAGCGAGTAGATGAAAATGTTGGCTATAACGGTTGTATAAAATGGTGTTGTTTTCCAGCTGGCGTACTACGACGAAGACGAGCAGGAGGACGAGGAGTCGGGGTCCTGGGAGACGGAGTCCAGCGACTCGTGGGAGACCATCGTGGAGGAGGTCGCGTACGGGTGACAGGAGCCGAGCCCGCGGGGGCGGGGGGTGCACATCATCGTCATTGAGTAGACCGCGGGGCCAGCCAAGTTATAGTAAGTTATTTTTATCTCACGACTGCCGTTCGGTTATACTTGTGTGTGTAAATGGTACCTCCACCCATGTAAAAACAACACGACCACACTCATAGCCCCCACTAGGATTCCCTGTATCGGGGTGCCATGGACATACACAGAAACATCCACAAAGAACGCCCAGACCTAGAAACAGACATTTAAATTCATCATTCAAATGTCTGCCCCGGCCGGGAATCGAACCCTCTCCGGCAGATACACTGCCAACTAGGCTGTGGGGGGCGTCAAATTAGCCATAAATGGGCATAGTAAAGCTGTGATTACTTTATATTACCATGTAACAAGCAAAATAAAAGAAATTGAAATGAAATTGAAATTGTGATTACACAAGGGCGATTATTACCGCACAACCATAAATATTTTTGATCTGACCATAAACTACTTATGAGTTATGTATGACCAAGCGGCAGTCGTGAGATGAGATAGAACAAACTATAAGTAGTATAGTACTACTATACTATACTACTTATAGTACCTACTACTTATTTATGCAAGTAATTCTGGGTGTAAGGGATAGCGTATCGCACACTGATAGGATAGGGGTTGCTCAGTCAATGAATCTGAACAACTTTCATCAGAAAAACCACTTAATAAAAAAAAATCGCTTTCCCATATAAATTGCTTAATGGAGGTGGACATAGTTTTTTTAAGGATACTTTAGCACTCACAATGCTATTTTATTTAATATAAATATGAAAGAAAGAAAATAATAAATTCGCCTCGGGCCACGATCTCGGGCAGGATTCGAACCTGCGCCTCTGGATTGCCGTTCCATTGCACTACCGCTATGCTACCGAGACAGCAAACTGATTGCAGTAGGTAGCTGTCCCTTACACCTGTTAATTATTATTTGTAACGTAACTCTTACGCTCTCGGCTTTATACATAGGTACGATACAAAGTTTCAATATGTATTTTATTTTTTATTTAAGGCCCGTATTTATAATCAGCTCTCAAGAGTGACAGCAGCAGAAATGTCATTTCAGTACAAAACGGCCTGTCAAATCCACACTTAATATTGCTCTCAATCTTGAGATCGCTTTTTAAATACGAGCCTTAGTTCTTTTCACGACTTTGTGTCGTACATACTGGAATAGGATCCCGTTTGGCATCCTCCGGGTACGAAACCTTATAAAAACTGTTTGGATATTATTCTGAATCTTCCACTACTTATTTATTACTTTTATTCTTTTATTACTTGGATAAGAAAAAACAGGAATGTTATGTGTGGTTATGGTTAGGTTACGTTATCGAAACGTATATTAATCATTTTACTTAAACAAAATATCTATTGAAGTTTTCCATATGTAGGTATCTTCATTATGGATGTTAATAATTGCTAGTAGGCATTCTGGTAATCGAAATATCATGAATAATAGTCTCGATTTCGAATCTTCTTTAGAGATATTTTTTTGTCTAAAAATTTTGACTACATTAAAAAGTAGTACCTAATGTATCCGATACATAATTTATTATAGTAACCGGCAATTAACTTGATAAAGAATGGCATATTTCTTGCGTTGAAAATGCAATCGTATTGAATTTAAGACGGGAGACTCCCCCACTACATCAAGAAGTTTGCCTGTGACTATATCCCTATTTACATCCTATACGATACTATGTATGTATATTCTGTATTCCTTCTATTCCTACGCCTCACTTAGGCCAGTAGAAGTGTATCTGTCGCAGGGAAAAGACGATACCAGGGATTTCGCGAAATCCCTAGGGATATCGCGTAGTACCAGAAGAAGGCGTAATCAATTGATCATTTCGCCTTCTTACTGAAAATGTTTGGGGATATTATTTTATCTATATCTATCAACAATTTCCTCACTTCACTAGACTCAGTCTAGTGAAATGACAAATCCCTAAACATTTTCAGTAAGAAGGCGTAATGGTCAATCGATTACGTCTTCTTCCGGGATTTCGTGATTTCCCTGGTTTTGTCATTTCCCTGCGACATATCGACGCATATTAATCAAAACTATTTATTCGGGTATTGGTATTAAGGTTATACAGGACTAGCTTTCCGCCCCGCGGTTTCACCCGCAGCTAAGAGTTTTCCCGTGGGATTGAGTTCCCGCGCTAATCCTACCTTTAAAATTGACGGAATTTCAATACAAACTTTCATCCCCTATTTAACCCCCTTAAGGGTAGAAAATACAAAAACGCTGAAACACGTGTTCATTATTTTTAAATTATTAGCCCAAAAACAAAATTGGAAGATCCTCTCATCAAAATTGACGGAATTTCCATACAAACTTCCATCCCCTATTTAACCCTCTTAGGGGTGAAAAATACAAAAATGCTGAAACACGTATTAATTATTTTTTAATTATTTGCCTAAATACAAAATTTGAAGATCCTACCTACAAAATTGACGGACTTTCATACAAACTTTAACCCCCCTTTTTACCCGTTTAGGGGGGAAAATCCGCAAATCCTTTCTTAGTGGGAGGTTATGTAATAAAAGAAACTTGCTCTTTAAGTTTCACGATTCTAGCTTTAGTAGTTTAGGCTCTGCGTTGATGAATCAGTCAGTCAGTCAGTAAGGACAAACGATTTTATAAGTTTAGATAAATTTACTAGTATACTTCAACTACTTGAAAGCTATCACTAGAAAAAGTCACCGTGTATTATTAGATCTGTAGTTTTTTAGATGGCTATTGGTACTTATTTTTGTAGTGTGATATTTTATGTGATCCTCATAATATTGGGAATGTCTACGATGATCGCTACGCCGTAGCAGCGTAGTAGCAATTATTGTGAAACACGGTTTTAGGCAAGCGAGTACAGTAGGCCAATGTACGAAGACTTTTCTGTAAAAAATAACCTCAAGACCTTCTTGGCTAACTGTACTTCACCAAATTAAAACTTTATTCCTTGTATTTGGTATAAAATTGGTAATATCATGTTTTATTACAAAATAAATTGTGGGCTGTGTGTTAGATTAATGTTATTTATAATATACCTTATAATTTAAATAAATAATGTTATTGGGGCATATTTTATGGTTTTCCTTAAATTACCTTTGCATCAAATCCTTCATAACTTGTCAGATGTGGCAGAACGACCTTTGTTTAGGTCGTTTTTGCTCTGCCTACCCCATTAGGGATAAAGGCGTGATTTTATGTATGTATGTATGTATGTATGCAGAGTTAATACCGCATATTTAAGATAAGTATTTCCAACTGAGTTTTAGAAAAAAGATAAACAAAGTTTTATGTCTTTTAATCGAAAATCTTGTTTATAAAATAAGTTTAAGCTATTGGATATAACGACAAATTGAAATAGTAGTTTTAGTAAGTTAACTAATTTGCCAACACAGATAATTTATTTATGAAATATGTTTTTGAATAAAAACACATGATGTTTACATTTTTTCTAAAACTCAGTTGGAAATTTATAATAAAACACTCATTTCACTAGTTCCACTGAATATATAATTTATTTCGCGACCGGTTTCGTCACTTCATCATCAGGCTTGTGTGACGAAACCGGTCGCAATAGCTATTTATGTAACTGTTGCATAATGAGGGATATTTAACACGAGTGTGGTTTATGAAACGAGCGCAACGAGTTTCATAAAAGTATACACGAGTGTTAAATACTAATTATGTACAGTTTCATACAATAGTTTATCTACACTCATACAACAAATTTAAATTAAAGAAAAAATAAAGTAATCATTATTTCTTCTTTTCTAGTTTGCTCAAATAGCAAGCATCTGCGTAAAAATTAAAAAAAAAAACTTCATTTTGTTACAGCTTTGCGATAACGAAATGAAATTTGTATGGTTCCTTACCTTATTATATATTCAGTGGAACTAGTGCAATGAGTGTTTTATTATAAATTAACATGGAGTTTCATCAAGAAATTACGACACAAAGTATAACATATCCGTTGGAAATATTTTGGTACACGTCTCATCTTATTCAAACCAGAGCATTTTGCTGTCAAGAATACAAATATTTGATCAAAAAATATTTTATTTGTTTTTTACATTATCAATCACATTTTAAGAGAACCGCATCTATTTAGTGGTTAATTTACTTTTTTTTTATTTGTACCCTGCACTACCTGCATGACACAATTTCCATTACACATTATATAAAAAAAATAATGAATCGATTGTGATGCATAAAGTTGACAAAGACAACTTTCGCTTACAACATAACTCTACAACGTGTAATAGAAAGGGTATATGCACCCGAGAGGATGTGAACCTGCCCATGAAACTGAACAACTTTCCGTAAGGAACATAGGTCGAAATACGAAAAAAAATGTCTTCTCTTATCGTCAGCTGATGCATTTTGTATGGAAGGTAATTTTTTTTTAGTATTTCGACCTAGTAGGTATGTTCCTTTGGGAAAGTTGTTCAGTTTCATGGGCTGGTTCATGTGCTTTCGGGTGCATATAGGCCTTTTTGTTACACCCGGCATGTAGTTATAATTATAAACACTTTCTTGACGGTTGTTATTTCGCATGTAATGCGCAAACAACAAAACTGAATAACTTTATCAAAAATTGAGCATTCAGCAAAGGAGATACCTGGTCAGGCCCGCTCGAAACGGATGAGATTATTTCAGGAAGTTGTATCATGAAATTTCGTATATTTGTAGGATAAATTAATTGTGAAAATATACGAAATTTCATGAAAATCCATAAAAATAGTTTCCTTCGAACGGGCCTGACCAGATGTCTCCTTTGCACACTGTACCTATTTTATTAAAAATATGCTCAGTTTCTTTGTCTGAACAACCTCTTTCAGTTTCCGCACTGTCTCCGAAACATTTTCAGTTTTTGGTCAATCCTCAATCGGTGGCCTAATCTTCCAGTATAATATATAAAACTGTTCAAAGATGACGAAGGTAAGTACGGCATGTGGTCCTAGCTTCAAGTATGTGGGCAGGAAACCAGCCCACAAGGTTCTGATGCCCTCGTTCTTCAGTATATCTCTTAGCACGATGAACTGACTAGCTTTGCCGCCGGGCGAGTTCTGCACCCTGGTAAAGTAGGGAATATTTTAGATAGCATTTTACGAAGCTATTTCAGTAGAATTTCGGCATCTGAGGATTCTCACAAGCTAAGAATCTATTGACTCTACTGATAACTGACACACTGTTTAAAAGAAACATGGGTTGAAACTTCCCAAAATAAGCTGGAACTACGATAGAAGAAAATGCATTTTCTTAAGTATTTCGGCTAAATAAGATTTCGAACCAAGTATACATAGTATAGTTTCTTCCATGCTGGACTGGGAGCGATAGAAAAACATAGAATGTGCCAGTTGCATCTCCTCCCGGGCATGCTGTAAAAACCAGCTGAGGGATTCGAGGGTTTTAGTATATTGTAATATAGGCGATGGGCTGACAACCTATCACTACAGCAATATACAGATCTATCTTAAACAACCCTCAAAACTTGTCAGACGTGGCGTAATGACCTTTGTTTGGGTCGTTAACGCTCTGCCTACCCCATTAGGGATAAAGGCGTGATTTATGTATGTATGTATGTATGTATACATAGTACTTTCGATGAAACTGAACAAACATCTCTAAAGTTTCATCTGTAGAGTCATCCTATTCATCATTAAATGGATGAAAAAAGACGCTGTTCCTGTTTAGTCTGATTCTCAAGTCTTACCTCGTCTTGATAATGTCCAAGGGCAATGACACAGCGGTGGCGAAAAATCCAGCGATCATCGAAGCAATGAAATGCAACTTTATACCTTCTCCTACGCTAGGTAAGAAAAATTCACGAGCCTGCAACCAAAAAAATGTCGATCCATTAAATAAATAATTTGTGTGTGTGTACAAAATTCTTTTTTTATTTGAAAATCATGCCAATCTGTTGGGTATATGAGTATGAAAATTTTACCAAGTTAGCCGTGGTTTTCTACAGGGGCATGAATTTTAGGGACCTTATTTCAATCACTGCAAAAATCTCTCAAAAATGATAAAAAAAGATTTTGCGATTTTGCTCCGCCAGACTCTGTCTGGTCTAAATGAGGTCAGGCTGATATCAACCAATGCCATTTCAAAGCCCTCAAATCTCAGAACTTTATGGAATCGACCAAATTTGGCTGAAATCGTTGAATATTTGGGTTTTGGGGCCTCTCGTATCCATGCTACTGTGTGAAACCCTTGCGTATTGCTAAACCATGTCATTTACCAATCATATTTAAGCCTTTGAAATATTTTGTCAGTACCTCACAACCAGGTTGTTTTATTCTATTTCAACATCTACCCACCCTTAATGGAAGACCCTATACAAGACAATATAGAACTCGATAGAGGAAGAAGTTTTTTTGTCAGTGGAAAATTAAACAAAGCCTAAACAATCTATACGGGGTGTAAGGGACAACGTCCCGCAAACTTATAGGGGTTGCTCAGTCAACGATACTTAACAACTACCACCAGGTTTTTTTTTTTAGGGAATGAAAAAATAAATAAATTGCATTTTCATACAAAATGACCACATCGATCAGACAATTTGTATGGAAAAGCAAATTTTCTTTTCATTTCCTGATTCCTGATCAAAAAAAATCCAGGTGGTATGTGTTAAGTATCGTTGACTGAGCAACCCCTATCAGTTTGCGGGACGCTGTCCCTTACACCCGGTATACCTGTGCGTAAGCGCCAAGTTCAGCCGCGGAGACAACCATAGCCCTTGTGACTGTGGCTCCGAGTCCCGACCACAACGTTAGAAGACCTTCTTCTCTGGTAATCCTAGACAGAAAATGAAAGCAGTAGTGCCAAGCCAATATGCAATCTATAGATACTTTAACTGCCTCCGTGGTCTAGCGGTCTGAGCCATGGGCTCACGGCCCGGAGGTCCCGGATTCGATTTACGACGGGGGACAACGACTTTGTGTTGTTATTTCTAGTTTGGTTAGGACATTGCAAAGTAAGATAATCCATGCTGTCGGTTGGGCATGTAGGTACCTAGTCCGTCCTGCGCCTGATTTCTCTCTGGTCGTGTCAGGCAAGCTGTCCAATCTGAATTTGATAAAGGTTGCACTTGTGTGTTGCGCAAACACTTGGGCACTTAAAACTAAGTCCCACACAGATAGCTGATCTCTGGGAGATTGGCCGCCATCACCAAAAATAGGTTGGGAGAACTTTTTTATAGATGCTTTGCCACAGGCATAATGACGCACCGCCTGACTGCACCACACCGATGACGCCCGACTCACTGGGTGAAGCAACAAGACGCCCGAAACTTGTCTGGTCGGACTTCGGTCCCCTGGTCACAACAGCCGACCAGGCGGGTAGCTACCCTTTTCCCATCCATCATCACTAAGCCAATTGGCTTCAACAATTAACTCCTAAAATGTAAAAGAAGATGTAGTGACAGGTATTGAGAAAGGAATGTTTAAATGGTTTGCGCACGTTGAGAGGATGAATGAAAGCAGGTTGACTAAAAAGACATATGGCGAGTGTGCATGGAAATGTTGGAAGGGGAAGACGTCGACGCACGTACCTGGATCAAATCGGGGACGTCCTAAAGAAAGGTCAAGAGTACCACCCTAAAACGATAAGCGTGTATGAAAAGATAAATAAATGTGGACGAAGCGAAAGAAGTACCTATAAGGATCGTAGCAGGTAGAAAGATGTGATGTGGTCTCTGCCTACCCCTCCAGGAAAAAGGCGTGATTATATGTATGTACTGATTGCTAGCTGGTGTGACTATGAGTCGGAAGTGTTCTATATGTACACTGAATGCTATAATATCTCTTCAGTCTTTTTAGTCAGGCAGTGGTCATGTTATGCATCAACTTGAAAAACTATAATATGTTTCCTTTCGTAGAACTTACATTTTAAATGTAACATCTACTTTACCTAGCCATCGCGTTAAAAACATGCGTATAGCCCAGCCGCTTTTCAGGGGGTAAGCTTCCGTCAGCTGTCATTCTGATGAGACACACGTCAGCTGGGGTGCCAAATAAAGCCCCTAAACCTCCTGCAAAAAAGCCCATGGCACATTTCTGGATTACATTCGGTGGTCGATCGTATTTTCTGAAACAAGACAAATATTTCACTTATCTACTACAGGATTTCTTACTCCGTGGTCTAGTGGTCGGAGCCTTGGGCTCCCGATCCGGAGGTCATGGGTTCGACTCAAAATTAACATTTTGTAATTTTAACATTTATAATTAATTTTGCGAGATTTTCCCCAGTTTGGTTAGGACAATGCAGGCTGAATCATCTGATTGATTACCTACAAGAGTCCCATCCGTGCTTCAGAGCATCGCATAATAATATGTAAAATAATGCCTATCAGGCGGATTAAAAACTCTGACTTATCGCGTTGTTTGACCCGACTACAAAAAATTGGCCAAGATCGTGTCGGACACGCCCACATTCCGTAGCTTTATATTTTTATTTAAAACAACACAATGTGATTTCAACCTTATAAGCTATAAGTTCAGCTTTACAGATTATGTAGTTTATATGTTGAAACGGTTTTTTCCTAAATATTTCGCAAACCATAAATGCTACAGTTTTCGTTATAGTTTTCATTGCAACTACAACTAAAGTGCTACATTCCATATTTTTTTCATAATTTTGTTTTGAAGATATGACTGGAAGAAATTTGTGACAAATACTGCAACTTTGAATACAAATATCTCGAGACAGAAATATTTCAGAGACTTTGTTTCAAAGAAACCTCCATTTCATTTTAAAAGACCTGTCTATTGTCTAACGATACCCCACTCAAGTAAGTAAAAAAAAATCCCTCTTTCACTCGTACCAAATTTCATGTTAATAGGTGAAAAACTGAGATTTTACAGGGGCCCGGCATACAGACGGACAAACAGACAGACACGGCGAAATGATAAGGGTTCCTAGTTGTCTACGGAACCCTGAAAAAAAATTTTTTTAGAATACTTACTCTCTATACATTTCAAACATGTTAAAGAAGAAAGCGAACTTCACTGTACTATAAGTGAATTGTCTCACGACGGAGCAGGACACTCCCCACCACAGCCCTGTGAAGCCTTCTTTCTTGATGATATCCTTGGTGACGCCCATTAAGGTGCCTTTCTTCCCTTGCGATCCGAGTAACTGCATCCTGGTCTTTATCATGTCCATTGGTTGGACAAAGACTATTCCTATTCCTCTGAAACGAAAATAATGATTAGGTACTTGACGAACAGTTAGTTCTTCCATGCTGTTGTGTTCTTCAATCACGATTTAAATCAAACGACTTTTTCAATAAAAATCAATGATTTAATCAATTCTCTTTGTTATCATAATTCAATGGTTAAAAATCAATCAATGTTGTTGTCAAAATCATTATTATAGTAATTTTATTTATTTTATTTTATTTATAATCAATATTATATTAAAATCTTAGTAATAAGTTGTTTCGTACACACAATAGCAATAACAAGTTCAATAGTACGAGTCCTTAACTTGAAATACGGTCCCATCGTGAAGAAAGCATGAAACTTGGCATGAATGTAGCTGTCATATATGTGCTTCAATGTAGATATGGAAGCACTTCAAGAAATTATTTTTCCCCCCACTTCCCCCCCTTTTTATCTCCCTCATTCTGGTTTTTCGAATTTTCTACAAAAACCATAAGACTGAGGAGTTTACTCTTCAGAGACCAAATCATCGTCGATAAATTACCTACAAAACGATACTACATTTTATAGTGGTAAGATTAATATATTTCTGTATACAGCCACCAACGTATTATGAAATTGTAAAAACAGGCACACTTTTTTCTTTCTTGCTCCATTTATAGGAAAACGACAAGAGTGGTGATAAAATAGTCTAAAGAAGTTATATACCTTATACATTAAGCTACAAAATGACACTTATTTCATAGTCGTAGAGGCATTATTTCCAGAGTTACCGCTTACCGCGTCTGACTCAAGTACTCTTTTTTTTCCTTTTTACAATACTACATACATACCATACATACATAAAATCACGCCTTTATCCCAAATGGGGTAGGCAGAGCGAAAACGACCTAAATAAGGTCGTCCCGCCACGTCTGACAAGTTTTGAGGGCTATTAATTACAGATTATTATGTAGGTAGTGTATTGCTTTAGTGACGGGTTGTCAGCCCATCGCCTAAATTGCAATAATTGAAACCCTCGTATCCCTTAGCTGGTTTTTACAGCATGCCCGGGAGGAGATGCAGCTGGCACATTCTATGTTTTTCCATCGCTCCCAGTCCAGCATGGAAGCACAATACTACCTTTACAATACTATAATTACTACTAATACTAGAATTACAATACTATCTTTCCAGATTTAAAGCTAGGGTCTAGGGTTTCAAGCAATTTATTAAAAACACAGTTAATTACAGTTTTAATCATATATATATTTATATCGGGGAGTAAGGGGAGAACGAAACTAACATCTTATCCGGCCCTACTGTCAACCTCACACCTGCACGCGCCGGATGGCGGCGGCGTGGTTTACACCACACCGCGGTGCTCCCTGCTAGATAACGGACGAGGCTCTGGCGACCGAGCATTGGCGGTATAACCATACTCCTAGCCGGGTAACCGGC
Organism: Scrobipalpa atriplicella; assembly: GCA_029255725.1. NCBI lineage: Eukaryota > Metazoa > Arthropoda > Insecta > Lepidoptera > Gelechiidae > Scrobipalpa > Scrobipalpa atriplicella. The sequence continues at coordinate 69,310 of JARACY010000572.1, forward strand.
TGGAAGAGGCTACGGAGGCCTTAGGGGCTAAATCCCCCTAGAAAGGCCCAACTCGCCAACACGCAATGGCCAGCGCGGCGTTTTAAGGCCACTATTAGACCTTCATGAAAGACAAAAAATCAAATCGGCCCTCAGTCCCCAGCGGTCCTGCTTGGGCCGGCTACGGCAGCGGTCGGGAAACCGGCAGGACAGAGGGTGCTAGGATCTCTGTAAGACGCACGGCTGCTCAACAACGATTAACCTGGCTACGTTTAATGTCACAACCCTTTTGCATGACGACAAACTTTGCGATTTGGAAACAAGTGTACTGGATAAAATAAACTGGACCATCATGGGACTGAGCGAGACCCGAAGACACGGGGAAGAACTTACAAAGCTACGATCGGGACACCTGCTGTACTACAAAGGAGATAATAGTTCACAAGGTGGAGTGGGCCTACTCGTGCACAAGTCATTTAGTGATAAGCTGAAGAGCATAACCGCAATATCAACTAGAGTTATCTACGGTATATTTAACATCAGCGATAGATACAAAATGAAAGTAGTTCAGGTATACGCACCCACAAGCAAAAGCAGCGATGACGGCCTGGAAGAATTTTATAGCGATGTTGAAAAAGCGCTGAGCGAATATCCGTTAGTCATAGGTCTTAGAGCCATTTTTAAGATGGAAACTTCAGTTTGTGCAGAAAGCAAGCCACTTTGCATAGTGATAGTAGGGACCAATATGAATGATTTTGTCCGAGACACCCGACGAGTTACCCACTGGAATTCAAGATGGCGGACCGTTTCCAAAATGGCGGCTATATAATCAAAAGAAATAAATTGTCTCAAAACGGCTGCACCGATTTTAATGATCGAGGTGTCATTTGATTGGTGTTGACCTCTAGAATAACATAAATAAATTAAAGTTTAAGAAAATAAAGATGGCGGCCAAATATTAAGAAAGTAAAATAAAATCATACTTTTATTTTTTTCTTTCAAATGTAAATAACAGCTAAATTATATATGATAAGGTAGTGTTTTTTTCTGTTTATAATAATCTTTATAATATACCCAACAAAATAAAATAAAAAACTTCAGAATCCGTCAAGTAGTTTTTGAAATATACGCATTTCAAAAAAGTGGGTGAGTTGAAACCCGTCACAGAAGGGCATGTCTTTTCATAGAATTTGTACATATTTTGTAAACTATAAATTCTATCAACATACGTCCAATGACAATATTGTAGAGAATTTTATAGGGAACATATTGATTTTTGACAGTTTTCTGATAGCTGTACCCGTTTTTATAAAAAATAAAAAAAACCACGATTTGGCACATAAAAAGGGGGGGAAGGGGGGGAAAAACTAATTTCTCAACATGCTTCCATATCTGCATTGAAGCACATACATGACAGCTACATTCATGCCAAGTTTCATGCTTTCTTCACGATGGGACCATAAAACTGACTTTTGTTCGGACATGGAGCCGTACTACAATGAAACTGAACGAATGAAAGCTTGTTTGGATGAATGTAAGATATTTTAGGGGAATTTCCCGCGCGCCGTTCATTTCCCTTTTTCTCTGAAACTAAAGAGCGCGTTCTGTTTTACGCGAAACTTTTGTTAAAACTATGATAAACGAAAAAATAAAAAAAATCGGATTTTATTAGGATTTTTTCAATAAATCGCGATTTATACGATTTTTTCAAAAAATCATGATTTTTTCCAACCCTGACTAAGAATATTCCAGCTGTTTCTCTTCTTGAGCATCTTGTATAAATCAGTATAACTCGTGCACTTAAAGAAACGATTTATAAATGGATGCCGCTCGCATGCGTTCTCGCTCTACCTAATAGAGAGTGAACGCATGCGAGGTGGACCAATCACGAAGCGAGCGGACGCCATTTTTAAATCGTTTCTTTAAACGCACGACTTATAGTACGGCGGTTAGCCGGAAAAGTTTGCAAACTGGCGTGATGGGATGAATGGGTCTCAGACTGGTTGTACACATCCTAAGGTAACTTTTGAGATATGTTGCCCTGGTGGGTACACTCTATGGGTCTGCAGGCAGGGTCGGTTAGGTTACTATATAGGAGCAATTACAGAATCAGAATCAGAATCAGAACTTTATTTGTAGTTATGGGTACAATATAAAAATAACAGTTATATATAAAAATAACAATATAATAATACAGTATGTATTATTCGCGTAAGTTTATACGTTTGATATCTTCTAAAGTATTGATCGAAATTATATAGTGTAAAGAACAATTATAATCTACATTTAATGTATTAGCTTCCAAATGTGTTTATTTGGATAAGGATTAATGTTGTAAATTGTTAAAATCGCTTCGTAAATAAGCCATTATTTTTCGTAAAAAGTAAAGAATAAAAATGGTTATTATGAGTTATCCCTAAGAGATAGACATATACCACCGAGGACTTTTTTGTTGACCTTATGAAGGTGTACAATATTGTAGTACATTATTTTGATCTATCTCGTAGGGTTTAGCCAGCGTTTGCAATGTAAGCGCAAAAAATTAATTTATTTACGACATAGCATTAGAAACCTCTAAAATTATCAGTGTTTCTCTACTATATTATGCATGTGTTATACATATAAACCTTCCTCTTGAAACACTCAATCTATTAAAAAAAACCGCATCTAAATCCGTCAAGTAGTTTTAAAGATCTAAGCATACAGACATACAGACAGCGGGAAGCGACTTTGTTTTATACTATGTAGTGAAGTGATGATGTGTATTATTGGCATGATGAAAAGGTTATAAACTTACCCAGCTGTACCACCAAATAGACCATGGTACACGAAGGGAATCGCCGACAGAGGGTCTTTCTTTTTTTTCTCTTTTCCCATTCCTGGTTACACTGAATGGCTGATGTCTTGCCCGATTTAGAAGTTTCTTGGCACAAACCCAGTGTGCCAAGAAGCTCGTGCAGATAAATATTTTATTATTGCATTGGTACATAAAGATTTTGTTTATTGTGTAAAAACCTGGTCTATGTATTTTTGACTGTCAATTTGTGCTGTTTGGCAGTCAGAAGGCTGTGAGTCTTTGTCTTTGCTTACAATAATGAAGCTGCATGCATGAGCTGCCAAAATCCAAAATATTAAAGAGACCAGTGATGCGATGATCGAAAATCTTGGAAAATAACTGAAAATAATCTTAAAATTCTGGGGTTTTGCCTTTTTTTGGGTTTTACTTACCCCATTATCACACTATACGCGCAACGCGGCGTATTGTCTATGGTTCCATTGTTTTCACTCCGCGCGTAGGCGCGGTGCAAGTGTGCCATACCCCGCGTTTTTTCCATACAAAGTATTATAAGTCTGTGATACAAACCGATGTACTAACAAAGAACGATACAGCTCCGCCTCACCGCGCTACGCCGCGTTGAGCGTCAAGTGTGAAAATGGCCTTAGATGATATACAAGAAGATTTCATTCTAATGCCCATGTTTTGCTAAAAAAATATTGAGTTTTGTTGGCTATGGGCTAAGACCGACCGCTAAGACTATGCCCCCCCCCCCATAATATAGGGGATTATATTATAATCATATACAGGGTGGAATTTTGAGACCGCTCCTCCAGGGGAAGTACCCTTAATAACGATTATAGCAAATTTTACTCAAAGGAAACATTCAATTATTTTTAAAATGAAGCAAAACGGCATTTACAGATTTTTGAAAATCAATTGCCACATCCGGGAATCGAACCTACTAGAATCCGAATACGGGGTGTAAGGGACAGCGTCCCGCAAACTGATAGGGGTTGCTCAGTCAACGATACTGAACAACTACCACCAGGAATTATTTACAGGAAATGAAAAAAATAATTTGCTTTTTCATACAAAATTACCACATCGGTCAGGCAATTTGTATGGAAAAGCAAAATTTTTATTTCGTTTCCTGAAAAAAAATCCCGGTGATAGTTGTTCAGTATCGTTGACTGAGCAACCCCTATCAGTTTGCGGGACGCTGTCCCTTACACCCGGTATAGTTGTTAAAGTATTGGGATCGCTTGGAAGAGCGGGGCGTACTGGATCACTTTTCTTTTAGGAGCCATTAGAAATATAGTTTTAATTTTCCTGTCCATAACTAGTCGTCTATTTATGGCTATGTCTATAATGGGTCGTCCATTTAAGGGTCTCGTCCATAACTAGCTGTCCATTAATAGAGGTACCGTGTCCAACACTGGGGATTTTGACACTTTTATTTTATATCTTTATTATGTTGTCAAGCCATACGTTTTTTTAAGGCGGATACACAGAAAAACATGTTTAGATATTCCCCTGACTAATGAAACAAATTTATTCGCAGTAGTTTTTTTTTATTTTTTATACTTTAATGCCGGAGGGAGGCCTTTGCCCAGCAGTGGGACACTAACGGCTAAATAAGATAAGATAAGATAAGATAAGATAAGATACTTTAATGCGTTTGAAAAATAAAATACAATTTCCTTAATGTGTTCATTATTGGGTACCTTACCTTATAACTTGTTGACCGTGTTGTTATTTCAAAGCAGTGCGCAAACTGAAGGGGATTGTTCTGACAACAAAACTGAATAACTTACACAATTTTACTTCCATGCTGGACTGGGAGTGATAAAAAAACATAGAATGTGCCAGCCGCATCTCCTCCCGTGCATGCTGTAAAAATCAGCTAAGGGATTTGAGGGTTTCAGTGTATTGAAATTTAGGCGATGGGCTGACAACCCGTCACTATAGCAATATACATAATCATCATCTGTATTACCCCTCGAAACTTGTCAGACGTGGCGGAACAACCTATGTTTACGTCGTTTTTGCTCTGCCTACCCCATTAGGGATAAAGGCGTGATTCTATGTATGTATGTATTTTAGTTCTGAAAAATATGCACAGTTTCTTTGTCTGAGAAACCTCTTTCAATTTCCGCTCTGTCTCCGAAACAACCCTGTACAAAGAAGTCCTTGGAATTTTTTTTGTTTTTTTTTTGGACCATCCTCATTCCGGTGTCTTGACAATCTTCCAGTAAAGTACGTAGAATTGTTCAAAGATGACGAAGGTCAGTACGGCATGAGGTCCTAGCTTGATGTAAGTTGGCAGGAAACCAGCCCACAGGGTTTTGATGCCCTCGTTCTTCAGTATGTCGCTTAGCACGGTGAACTGACTAGCTTTGCCACCGGGCGAGTTCTGCACCCTGGTAAAGTAGGAGAAGTTTTTAGAGAGCATTTTACGAATAAGTACTTCCATGCTGGACTGGGAGTGATAAGAAACATAGAATGTGCCAGCTGCATCTCCTCCCGGGCATGCTGTAAAAATTATCAAGAGGATTCGAGGGTTTCAGTATTGTAATTTAGGCGATGGGCTGACAATCTATCACTATAGCAATATATAGATCGATAGATCGATGGAATTACCCACAAAACTTGTCAGAAGTGGCGGAACGACCGTTGTTTTAGGTCGTTTACGCGCAATTTGCCTACCCCATACCCCTAAAGGCGTGATAATATGTATGTATGTATTTTACGAAGCGGTTTCATTAGAATTTCGGCATCTGAGAATTCCCACAAGCTAAGAATCTAATGACTCTACTGACTGGGTTTTAAAGAAACATGAGTTGAAACTTCCCAAAATAGGCTGGAACTACGACAGAAGAAAATATTTTTTCGTAAGTGTTTCGGCTAAATAAGATTTCGAACCAAGGACACATAGGCCCGTATTTATAATCAGCTCTCAAGAGTGACAGCGAGTTTGAGTTAGTATCAGAAATGTCATTCCAGTACAAAATTACCGCATGAATCCGCACTCAATATTGCTCTCAATCTTGAGATCGCTTTATAAATACGAGCCATAGTTCTTTTGATGAAACTGAAGGAACATCTCTTAAGTTTCATCAGTAGAGTCATCCCTTTCTTCATAAAATGGATGAAAAAGTCTTACCTCGTCTTGATAATGTCCACGGGCAATGACACAGCGGTGGCGATAAGTCCAGCGACCATCGAAGCAGTGAAATGCAACTTTATACCCTCGCCAATGATAGGTAAAAAAAATTCACGAGCCTGCAACCAAAAACATGTCCATCCATCATATTATACAGGGTGTCCAGGAATTAATGGATAACCCTTTAACTGCGACTAGCTTGACCGATGCCCTACTTGCAAAAAAATTATGACCTCAGTAAAAGTGTCACAGTTTTCGAAATATCGTACAAAAACCGTTTTTTTAATAATTTTCTCCCTACGCTCAGTTATTTTCATGCCATTTCATCAAATATCAACATTTTTGGGTTTTTTATTTTTTTTAATATACCTTAATAGTTGATACTTAAAATGAATACATTATTTTAGTACCTATTTATAAGAAAATAATTTAAAAAATAAGTTTTATTGAAAAAATTAGGCAAAATATTTTTAAAATTTTGTCTTTGACCTCCTACGGTGAAAAAAAAAAGTGACACTTTTACTAAGGTCATAATTTTTTTACAAGTAGGGCATCGGTCAAGCTAGCCGCAGTTAAAGGGTTATCCATTAATTCCTGGACACCCTGTATAATACACACCTTTAGATACTGAAGGAGCAGAATCCTTCACTTTAGTTATACGGGGTGTAAGGGACAGCGTCCCGCAAACTTATAGGGGTTGCTCAGTCAACGAAACTGAACAACTACCACCAGGATTTTTTTTCAGGAAATAAACAAAAAATTGCTTTTTCATACAAAATGACCACATCGATCAGACAATTTGTATGGAAAAGCAAATTTTTTTTTTCATCTCCTGAAAAAAACACCAAAAAAAACTCCAGTATCGTTGACTGAGCAACCCCTATCAGTTTGCGGGACACTGTCCCTTACACCCGGTATTGTTAAGATGAACTGTATTTGTTGGTAATACGGAGCGGAAATGTTAAAGAAAAGAAATGTGATCCGGTTCCGTAGAGCGTATATTGCACACTAAAGGTAAAAAGTATTGTTACATGGAAAATGCATATATTGCTAAATAAGTGTCTGTATGACGTAGCTAACGCAAATACATAGAAATTACAATAATGTCGAGTAGGTTCGTACGTCCTGCCAACTTCAAAAAGGAATAACAAAACAACATTGAAAAGCTAATAAATCAAACAGGTGAAGTGGCTTTATCTAATTTCATGACGTCCTGATCGATTTTATCCTCTAAGTCAGCTCCATGGTTTGTATGAGTGATGTTACGGACGGTTCTTGATGGCCTGTGTTGCATTTCTAGCATGTTTGTAGTCGGTGTGTCAGTCGGTTGCGAAGCTTTCTGCCAGATCTGTCTAATTCTGAAACCTCCCCAGGCTCCAGCTGCCAGTAAGCAAAGGGTCATGAAACCATACATAAAGTAGTGGTGAACGTCATCAGATGTCGTTTGCAGGTTCAGATTTTCTTGCTGAGTTTTCACAACATCAATGCTGTTCTTCAATGTTTGCAGTTGTTTGTCATGTGATTCATGAAGCTCTGCATGAGCTCTTCGTGAATAACACCATGGCCCTGATCCTGAGCGCAGGGGGATCCAGCACTTCCTGCCTATTACTGGTTACTGGCCCTAATTAGAGAAACACTTTTGCACTTGATATTACACTATTACTGTTCTTCCTGAACCACTTTCGACTTGCAATGTCCAAATCATTCATATGTTATATGCAAAACAGAATGCATCTAACCATCGCCATTTTACCAGTTTACACTCATTTATACAGCGACATCTAATTACCACTTATGTCAACAAAGTATGCACATGCGTCTTGTACACTTCGGGATGGGGTCGAAAAGTTTTCGATTGGCGGCTGTCATGCGTTCGAAAGAAAAGAGTAGCATAGGACTGTCTTCTACAAGGCAGTACCTAAAGAACATTTTAGAAGAAGATTGCAGGAAGTTGTGTGACACAGTCGGTCCAAAGGAGATGACATTATAGTGGGACAAAAATAAAAATATTTTTGAAATAGGATAAAATTTACTTTTTTCTAAAGAGCTACCAAAATGTAGTAGATAAGAGCAGAAATTAATTTTTTAAATGCCCCCAAAAAATATTTACTTTTTTTTGCAGATATTACGTAAAACGGAACGCTATTTGGCTGAAACGCTGGAAGTCCTGCCATTAAAAAAAAACTCTATGGTGAACAGATGTCAAATCCATTGCGAAGAAAAATAGCTCCTTATTGAAAAGGCGGTGGAAACTTAAGCAAAGCCAATAGTACATTACGATATAAGTGCGGTGGGTTGATCATTACAGCCGAGGCGATATTGCTAGCCCGAGCCGTAGGCGAGGACTACAAGAAAGCAGAGGCTGTAATTATCAAACCGCACGTATGTCGTACGACGTTTTATAACATATTTGCGAGGAAATAGCTAAAAAATTAAAACAATACAGCGATAAGAAAAAGCGCGCGGAATAATTTTTACTTATTCACAAATTAGGATGCGCGCGCATCAACGCTTTCTTTTTTAAGCCATAGTACCAAGAAACAAAAACCAGCCAGTATTACTAATAAAGTAAATTAATATTTTTTTGATTTTGTTTCAGATAAATGGTTGTAATTTATTGTAAAAATTAATTAAATCAAAGAATTAAATGTTTATTTCAGTATACTTTATCTCCCAAAGTTAATTTTATTTATAAAATGTTGACCACTTTTCTGCCATAAAAACTCTTTGCTAAGATTTAAAAAAGTACCGTTCGATAAACCGTGCGTTTTACCTAATAAAAAAAAAACTCGTGTGTTTTACAGCACTCGTGCATTTTACATTACGATTACGCACAAGTACGTAATAAGATACAATACAATATTGAAATTGGTGTAATAAGAGACCCTTTACGAGCAAATGTGTTATAAAATAACTTATAATACCTGTGAGTAAGAGCCAAGTTCAGCCGCGGAGACAACCATAGCCCTGGTGACTGTGGCTCCGACTCCCGACCACAAAGTTAGAAAACCTTCTTCTTTAGTAATCCTAGACAGAAAATGAAAGCAGTGTCAAGCCAATATGCAATCTATACCTACCTAACTTTAACTGCCTCCGTGGTCTAGCGGTCTGAGGTCCCGGATTCGATTCCTAGCGCGGGACAATGACTTTGTGTGGTTGTTTCTAGTTTGGTTAGGACATTGCAGGCTAATCATCTGATTTTAAAATAAAGTAAGATGATCCATGCTGTCGGATGGGCATTTAAATAGTCGGTCCTGCACCTGATTTCTGTCTAGTCGTGTCAGTCAAGCTTTCCCATCAGAATAAGATAGAGTGCACATGTGTGTTGCAAACAATTGGGCGCTTAAAATAAGTCACACGCAGTTGGCCGATCTCTGGGAGTTTGGCCGCCATCATTGGTATCATAGAGTAGGGCAAATAGGAAGTGTAATAAGCCTTTCTTATATTCTATCTTCTGTCTTTCTCTCTTCAGACTTTTTAGGCAGTGGTCATGTCACGCATTAACTTGAAAAACTCTCAATGTATGTGTATGTTTCCTTTCGTAGAACTTACATTTTTTAGATGTAACATCTACTTTTTTACCTAGCCATCGCGTTTAAAACATGCGTATAGCCCAGCCGCTTTTCAGGGGGTAAGCTTCCGTCAGCTGTCATTCTGATGAGACACACGTCAGCTGGGGTTCCAACCACGGCCCCTATGCCTCCTGCAACCATGCCCATGCCACATTTCTGGGCAACATTCGGTGGTCGACCGTATTTTCTGAAACAAGATGAACATCTACTACAGTGGTTTAGGTGGTTTGATCGTTGGGCTCCCGATCCGGAGCGCTATAGTGAAGTTATCACTGTGCGATTTTCCCAAAATTTAGTTACATTAGAACAATGCAGACTGAATCACCTGATTACCTGAAAGAGAAAGGATCCCTGCTTCAGAGCATATACGTTAGAGGCCTATCAGGTGGGTTAAAATCTCTGACACCAGGATTCATCGCGTCGTTTGACCGGACTACAAAAAAAGAAGTTTTAGAATAATTACCTTTTGAACATTTCAAACAAGTTATAGAACACAGCGAACCGCGTCAGCCCATAAGTGTATTGCCTCATGACAGAGCAGGACACTCCCCACCACAGCCCAGTGAAGCCCTCTTTCTTGATGATATCCTTAGTGACGTCAATGACGTTACCTTTCTTCCCTTGCTCTCCGAGTAACTGCATCCTAGTCTTAATCATGTCCATGGGCTGGACAACGCATATTCCTAGAGCTCTGAAATTAGGAATAAGTTATGTATAGCTGCTACTAGCATGGACGAACTAACTGTTAGTGGGTGGTGTTACTTAATGATGCCTGACCATGCTGGTCTGGGAGCGATAAAAAAACATAGGATCTTTCCCCGGGAATACAGTAGGAATCAGTAGAGGAAGACGCTACACTATACAGTGGTTCAATGAAAGGTGGATACGTATAGTGAAAAAGTTCCCGTATCCATCGAAACTTCGGCTCCACTTAATCACTGCACCGGTTTACACTGAACCCCAACACGACTTGACCAGACCATGACGACGCTTAATGTAGCAGACTTATGTGTGAGAAAACTATAGGTATTTACCCAGCTGTACCACCAAATATACCATGATACGCGAAGGGAATCGCTGGAGGCTCTTTCTTCTTCTCTGCCATTCTAGGTCACTCTGATCTAAAGGAAAACCCGAGTGTGGCAAGAAACTCGTGCACAGAAATATTTAATTATCGCATTGGTAGGTATAATAAATACTACATAAAGATTTAATTTGTTGTAATGTGTCTGTCAATTTGTGTCTTTCTGACTTGCTGTTTGGCAGTCAGTCTTTGTCTTTAAAATTCAGGGGTTCTGACCAGGGTTTTATTATATGAAATACAAGGAATTTTCATTCTAAAGCTTCTGTTCTGCCCATGTTCGTGCCACTATAAAATGAATTGAATTTTGGCCATGGATTTTCGTCAATTATTACTTTACTCTTTGCGGTATTCACAGAGAAGAGTAATAATACCCACAAATAATACCTATGTGGGTAACAGAAACTAAGTACCTATATGAAGGTCGCAAAGCAAAATACCTTAAGAGATCAACGTGAGAGTTTACTTGTTTTGGTATACGGTATACAGGGTGTAACATAAAGGGTATATGCATCGAGAAATGTGTAAATCTACCCATGAAACTGAACAACTTTCCCCAAGAAACATAGGTCGAAATACGAAAAAATAATCGTGACCTTTCATACTAAATGCATCAGCTGATAGCGTGTTTAGTATGGGAAGTAAATTTTTTTTTTTCGTATTTCGACCTATGTTCCTTAGGGAAAGTTGATCAGTTTCATGGGTAGATTCACACATTTCTCGATGCATATACCCTTTCTGTTACACGTTGTATACATATGACGACTAAATTAATATCTTTTATTTCAACTCCTGAACATTCAAATACATTTTGAATTGCTAATTCTTTAATCCAGTCAACGGTATTAAATTCTAAGTACTTTTTAAGAAATATTCAAGAACCGCCTCTCTTTTTGTCCCGTGAATATGAATTAGCTAAAATATAATTTTGGAGTCTAGTCTAATATGTTGTGCAGAATTTTTAGGAATGTTTGTCTCACAAAAACAAAGTACATCTAAATCATTATTTTGTTTAGTAAATTCGTCCAATGTTAATTCTATTAAGTCTAATTTATTCGCTAACCCAGCAATGTTTTGATGAAAGATTGTGAATTTATTCGTGTAAGGTTTAAAGGAACATTTTGTTTGTTTGTTTAGCACTTATTGCCTTTTTATTAATTTGGGACTTTTTAACGAAAAAGCTGTTTGGCTACGTGAGAAGCTGGATTAATTTTATTTTGGGTCAAATCTTGAGTTTGGGTCAAATCTTGAGAAATTTCATTTTGAGAGTATTGTTCAGTGTTGGTGGTTCTCAGAGAAGCTGTGCCAGGTTTCAAGAACTGTGTCCTATAATCAATAGTATCAATTAGAAAATTAATATCTCTACATGCCTTTTTAAAGTTCTGGTTCATACCATATTTGGATACATCTAAATAAGAACAGTGTGGAAAATCATTACATAAAGTTTTGAGCATGTGGTTCAACGTATATTCATTTAGATATTTATGTTTGTAGATGCTTAATAAAACCACATTCGAGTTTTGCAAGTGTTTGAGAGCTGCAGCTAAATCAAATAATAATTTTGTGGGGTTACTCTCATCTTCTCCAACTGATAGTATGACGTGATCGTTTGTGTTAACATTTAATTTATATTTAAGAAAAATTTGCTGGTGGTAGCAGTTCAGCAGCATTCCTACACTACTGGTCCGAATCCGAGAAAATTTGTATAGATTGGCGCGAAAATGTTTGACAGCTTCCATATAATTTCTCGGATACGATACGGATGGCAGTGCGTAAACGGCCTAAACGGTCTAAAAAGGAAAAAGCACGGGAAAATGTTTTTTTTTTCTCAGCTTGTGATACTTCGCAGCACGATTATCTTGAAGCATACAGTCGTACAAGGATCTTTTGGCGCGTGGGTGACATTGACAGCACAGATTACCTAGTATACATAACCGAACGGACATGTATACTAGGTAATCTGTGCTGTCAATGTCACCCACGCGCCAAAAGATCCTTGTACGCTCAGCTTGTACGACTGTAGTCTTGAAGTGGTAAAAAAAACTTAGAATTTCTACTATTTTATAACTGAACTACCTACTCTTTATTCTATAGAACCATATCTAGTAAAGTATACCCCATATCTAGATACTATTTATTATTCTGTGCCCTTATTGAGATTTTCTACCCCTTCTGGGTACCCCTCCCTTCAGTTTGGGGAATTCCAGCGTGGTCGTGCTGCGAAGTTTTACACGTCTCACCGTATTCAAACAAGAGCATTTTACTGTCAAGAATACAAATATTTGATCAAAATTATTTTTATTTGCAATACTTATGTGATATTTAAATCTTCTTTATAATAAGTTAATTTAATATATTGTACCCTGTCTGTACACATCTGTCTGAATTACACACATTTCATATACAAAACATTGAATCGATCTCTAGTTGATAAATAATTGACCAGCAACTTTCTCTTATAACAATTTAACTCAATTTACATTACACTCATGTTGTTGACGGTTGTTATGTCGCAGACAGTGCGCAAACTAAAGGGGATTGTTCTGATTACAAAACTGAACAATTTTACAAAAAAATATGCATTTTCTGAAAAATATGCTCAGTTTCTTTGTCTGAGCAATCTCTTTCAGTTCCCGCGCTGTTTCCGAAGTAACCCTGTACAAAGGAATCCATTGATTTTTCTGAGCCATCCTCATTCAGGTGGCTTGACAGCCTTCCAGTACAGTATGTAGAACTGTTCAAAGATGACGAAGGTCAGTACGGCATGAGGTCCTAGTTTGATGTAAGTGGGCAGGAAACCAGACCACAGGGTTCTGATGCCCTCGTTCTTCAGTATATCCTTTAGCACTGTGATCTGCACTGCTTGGCCGCCGGGCGAGTTCTGCACCCTGGTAAAGTAAGAGAGGTTTTTAGAAAGCATTTTACGAATAAGTACTTACATGCTGCCAGTCCAGCATAGTGATAAAAAAACGTAGAATGTGCCAGCTACATCTCCTCCCGGGCATGCTTATAAAATTAGCAAAGGGATTCGACGGATTCAGTGTTGTAATTTAGGCGATGGGCTGACAACCTGTCACTATAGCAATATACAGACAGATCGATAGATCGATGGAATAACCCTCAAAACTTGTCAGACGTGGCGGAACGATCGTTGTTTTAGGTCGTTTACGCTCTGCTATGCCTACCCCATTAGGAATAAAGGCGTGATAATATGTGTGTATGTATCTATATATTTTACGATGCGGTTTCGGTAGAATTCGCCATCTGAGGATTCCACAAGCTAAGAATCTATTAGCTGTACTGACCGATATATGAAATACTGTTTTAAAGAAACATGGGTTGAATTGAAACTTCCCATAATAAGCCGGATCTACGACAGAATAAATAAAATGATTTTTTGTGAGTAGGTATTTCGAACCAAGGATACCTAGTTCTTTTGATGAAACTACTACTTACTTACTTCGCTGGCTCAGCGACCCGAAACAGCGAACATCCGTAAAGTTTCATCAGTAGAGTATCATCCCTTTCTTCATCAAATGGATGAAAAAAGACGCTGTTTCTGTTTAGTCCGATTCTCAAGTCTTACCTCGTCTTGACAATGTCCACTGGCAACGACACAATAGTGGAGATAAGTCCAGCGACCATCGAAGCAGCGAAATGCAACGGTATACCGTCGCCCATGCTAGGTAAGAAAAATTGACGAGCCTGAAACCAAAACACGTCGATTGATGAAAAAAAAAAGAGCGTGTGAAGCAAAAGTGAAACTTCTTTGACATTTCTGGCATCTGGCAATGGCAGCGTAACGGGACAGTCCAAAATCGTCCCCGTTTGCCCGTGACGCCACTTTGAAATTTTCTCTCAACGCGCCTAAAGAAGTTTCACTTCAATAAATAATCACACCTTTAGAAACAGCTTTTCGTGCTTGGATCGAAAAGTTTTAATAAACTTATCAAAACGAAGTCAAAATATAATGACGGCGGTTCTGTTGTAAAAATAACTTATTTATTATAGTTTGGTCCAGTCTCCTGTCACATTCTAAAATTTGAATAAAATAGAGACACAAATACAACAGCTGGCTTATTCTTGTCAAAGTGACGTAACTCGCCTTAAATAAGTTGGCATGCTAGATGGTGTCGTCTTATTTTAGGCGTTATACGTCACTTTGACAGAATTATAATTAGCTGTTGTATTTCTGTCTCTATTTTATTCAATTTTTTTAAAGTGACAGCACCAAACTAAAATAAGTAAGTTGTGTCTGCAACAGAATCGGCAGCAATACCTGTGTGTAAGAGCCAAGTTCAGCCGCGGTAACCACCATAGCCCTGGTGACTGTGGCTTCGACTCCCGACCACAACGTTAGAAGACCTTCTTCTCTAGTGATCCTGGACAGAAAATGAAAGCATTGGTATCGAATCTAAAGCGCACAAAATCACTAAATCTTGACTAAAGTCACCTGTCATTGTCTATGAGAGAACAGAAAGAGACGGCAACAATTTTAGTTAAGATTTAGTTAAGTCATGGTCTCTGACCTCATGAATCGATAGCAGTGTCAAGCTAATGTGCAATCTATACAACGTGTAACAGAAAGGGTATATGCATCGAGAAATTTGTGATCTACCCATGAAACTGAACAACTTTCCCTAAGGAACATAGGTCTAAAATCGAAAAAAAAATTGTGACCTTTCATACAAAATGCATCAGCTGATAGCGTATTTAGTATGGGCAATCAAATTTTTTTTTTCGTATTTCGATTATACCCTTTCTGTTACACGTTGTAGATGCTTTGACTTTTGTAAAAGGTTAGGTTGTAATTTGTTACCAAAAGTTTTTTGATCCTGGTCACGGCACCAAAATTGTAAAAAGGTAGGTATCTAACATTTTTGTTTTTGCTTTTTCCATAGATTGACGTCATTAACTTGTGAAACCTAATAATTTTTCCTTTCGTAGGATAGGATGTGTATTATTGTCGTACAACTTAAATTTTAATATGACATCTACTTTCTTACCTAGCCAGCGCGTTAAGCACGCTCGTATAGCCCTTTCTCTTATCAGGGGGTAAGCTTCCGTCAGCTGTCATTCGGATGAGACACACGTCAGCTGGGGTTCCAACCACGGCCCCTATGCCTCCTGCAACCATACCAATGCCACATTTCTGGGCTATATTCGGTGGTCGACCGTATTTTCTGAAACAAGGTGAACATCTACTACAGGTTTTCTGCCTCCGTTGTCTAGGTGGTCTGACCCTTGGGCTCCCGATCCGAAAGTCGTGGGATCGATTTCCAAGGCAAACACAAACTTGGCATTTGTAATTTAGTTAAACAATACAGGCTGATTAACCTTGCCTGTAAGAAAAATAATTCTGTGCTTTTGAGGGCACGTTAAGCCATCGGTTCCGGTCGTTGTCTTTGTTATATGAGCTACGTTACAGACACATCAGGCGGTTCAAAAGCTGTGACACAAGGATTTATCGCGTCGTTTGACCGGACTACACAACAGTAGATTTAGAATACTTACCTTTTGAAGATTTCAAACAAGTTATAGAATACAGTGAACCGCGTCAGTCCATAAGTGTATTGCCTCATGACAGAGCAGGACAGTCCCCACCACAGCCCAGTGATGCCGTTTTTCTTGATGATAACCTTGGTGACGTCAATGACGTTACCTTTCTTCCCTTGCTCTCCGAGTAACTGCATCCTGGTCTTTATCATGTCCATTGGTTGGACGAAGCATATTCCTAGAGCTCTGAAATGAACATTAAGAAGGTAAGTAAGTATAGCTACTAGACACACTGTTTGTAGGTGGTGTTACTTACATAATGCCTATCCATGCTGGACTGGGAGCGATAAAAAACATAGAATGTTGCAGCTGCTTCTTTTCCCGAATTACCGTGTAAAAACCAGTACCCTCGTTCAATCCCCTAGATTAGGTAGCCGACCCCGAGAGATACGGGAAAAAAAAGGCTAGGAAGATGAGATGACCGTTGGAACCAGTAGAGGAAGACAGTGTTTCAGTAGGGCCAATTCGGTAAGGCAACTCAACTAAAATCTTAACTAAAATTGTTGCCCTCCCTTTCTTTTAATGGTAGAATATGACAGGTATAGACGTATTCTGCAACGCCAAATTGCTTTGCTACTATTGTATTGCAATTTTGGCGAAAGGCTGGCAAACTTTGTGCGTGGCGAAAACGCTCTGCCTACCACGTAAGGAATACAGGCATGACTATGATATGTAGTTATGTATCTGCTTGTATCTATCTGTCCATCTCTAGAATCGGCCAACGACAGGTATAAATAACACGTGCATTACGCGAATGAAAGTCACGCGACCGATTCGACTATTTATAATTTTTGCACATGAGATTATGGATGTAATAAACTTAATTATAAGTTTGTCTCTGAGCTAACAAATTGCAAGTGTCACCGAAGTATCGCCACAATATCTTCATACAATGGACTGGAGCTGGTATCATAATAGTACATTGTTGTCAAGGCATGGAAAACCAGCTCAGGTCAGCTCTCTCATATTATCGTTACCATTTTGTCGCGACCTCTTAGTCTAGGTTCAATGAAAGCTGTTTACACTACTGAGCCCCGACGCGAGTTGACCATGACCACGCTTAATATAGCAGACGAATGTGTGAGAAAACATATAAAATTATTATAGGTACTTACCCAGCTGTACCACCAAATAGACCATGGTACGCGAAGGGAATCGCTGGATGCTCTATCTTCTTTTCTAGTTCTTTTCCCCTTCTTGCGGTTACTATGATGGGCTGATGTCTTGCCCGATTTAGAAGTTTCTTGGCACA